>CACRXK020002646.1:0-36388 GCA_902702795.2 Paramuricea clavata
AAAAATCAGTTGTTTCCAAATGATGGCATCCGGCCCACTTTTGATAACTACCCTATGGTGCAATAATAACATTTTGGACAACGTCTACTCTACACCGAACCTCTGTGACCGAACGCACTTCACTAATCTAAGATTATTACTAGTTTAGCCTAAATAATTAGAAGACCAGTTTTGAAAATGGTTGTTATTTAAGGAGCTGTTACACTATGCGATTTGTCTCGTAATTTTGTTGCAACACAAGTTGCACATCCCTCTTGCAACTAGTCTCGCAATGTTTATATAATGAGTGGCTTCCTATTGACTTTTGACTGACAATATGGAGCCAAACGTTAGCACTCACGGTTTTTATACTATTTTTATAATGATCATTGCAAGTTACATGGAACATATTGCTTGGTGTAACATCCCTTGCAATGCAATCCTGAAATCGTTTTTCTTAACATTGCGAGACAAGTTCCGAGACAAGTTCCGAGACAAGTTGCTTAGTGTAACAGCGCCCTTACTCCAACTTCTATGGTGAAATATACATAATAAACTATATGGAAACTACGATTTATATAGGAACTAAAAAGGTGAAATATTTTGTGGGATACGATAAAGGCGAAAGATTGAAAATGAGTAGGAAAGGCAACCCTGAATACGTTCCACAGGGTTTTTTTTTAGGCGGGTGTAGGCAGAATTTTCAGAGGAGCCGGGAAGGAGAGTTTAGGAGTTTGGATAATAATGTGAGACGAAGAGAAAAACAAACTATTACGAGGTTATTGAAAATAGCCAGTTACACGGCAACAAAAATGAAAGATGGAAAAATAGTGAAAAATGATATAACTACATAAACTGCTACATGTTATTAGTTAAGTTATCTTACCAAAGGTCTTGTTAGTGCGGGACATTCCAGCACCTGACATACTTTATTGTTTATCTCCTCAGTTAATTTTGAAGTAGAGCAAATGGCAGATCCTTTTAGAGGTAGCTTACTCAATAGTACAGTGAGTATGAATGATTGTGATGGTAAGGGTGGAGTAGGACTTATATCGTAGAATGAATGAATGTAAATGAACGAACGTATTCGTAAATGAATGAATGATACGATATGGCCAATCATTAGCTATAATTCAGGTGTTAATTTTGCCACCTAAAGGATCCATAAAACATGCCAGCCATCCTTGTGTTACTTGAACAAGGAATCAACGAACCAAAATATCCCATTTACTTTAATAAAATAATAACTGCCCTGCTTTTTTAGGTATTCTTGTTTATTAAAATGTCATTAATTAAAAAAATTTGCTATGTTTTTTCTTGCACGAATTTACATGACCCCCCCTTTTTCCCTTGCATGAAAATTAGTGACCCTCCCCCATTTTGCACCCCCCCCCCCTCCTATAATTAATGACCGGTCCTTAATTAAAATGGGAAAAAATACTGAAATAAAAAGGTTGCCCAACTTGTTTTCAGGCCTCTGGACTCTGGAGAATATAGCACGGCCAAAACAAACATGGCGTCCAAGAATTGTTCATTTTCAAAACAACTGAAGCGTTTTCTTTAGATTTTCAACCAAAAACCCAATTTTAATCGCTTTAAAACAAATTTTAGACGGACCACAATACCAATGACCGTTAGAAGCTTACGAGCGTCTCCTTATGCGAGGACAATCAACAAATACTGTCTCTATTTTCTCGCAGCAGACTTGGTTTTAATTTGTGTCGTCGTTTATTTCTGGTATTCGCTCTGCAATGGGAGCTTCTGTACGACAATGCCACGGAAACCGAGGACAAATATACTCGCTTTTGGTGACTCTATTACTAAAGGCTTCGTAAAACACGAGCCTGTGGAGACTTACTATCCTTATTCAGAAAGTCTGATGAAAACTTTAAATCGTGTGCACTCCAAAGATGTGATTTTTGTCGTCGAAAATCACGGATTGAATGGGGATCGGGCTATTGGCACTGCTCAAGCGAGGCTTAGAGCTGCCTTGAGGGAAAAACAGTACGAATGGGTAATAATAGTGATGGGAACTAATGATTTAAGTCGTTATTTTAAGTCTGATAATTTTAAGAAATTGTATGAGAATGACTCGGTATTTTTGGACAAGTTGTTCGACAATATTAAGAAATTGTGCGAAATGGCACTACGCACGAACGCCATCGTAATACTGGGTACGATCACCGCACGGCAATGCGAAGAGCAAACGCAGATTTGTGATTCCTTAATGGCTAACCGTGAAGCTCTGAATGCCAAGATTCGAAACTTTGTTATGGACACAAAGGAACTGCTGATACTAGCAGACTTTGATAAGGAATTACAGTACAAAACAATGAGTGAAAAAAAGCGCAAACAATATTGGCAAGATGATGTTCATTTCACCGAAACGGGCTACGAAGCAATGGCAAAGTTGGTCTACAAGAAGATGCTACCGTATTTGCCTGAAATGATGCAGCAACCACATGAGTCAAAGAACTTCACAAACGTTTAAGGAAATGACATTGACTTTGCGGTATATTATCATAATCGTAATAACTAATAATTGTCTTGTAAGTTGTATTATATTATTTAAAATAAACAATTTTTCTTATTTTTTCTGTGTTGGTGTTGTGTACTCAGGTGAATATGATGTTTGTGATGTTTATACTCTGAGTGTATATCCACACCGGGCACAATCTCGTATCCGGAGCAATGCCTGTGCGCGGGCAAGGATGGCATTGTCTCTGGGGAAATTGACAACCGGAACCCCTAAATTTAGGGGTTCCGGTTCTTTGTCGGCATGCACGATTGATAAACGTTAAACCAATCACAGCACAGGAAAAATTCAATTTCCCCAGAGCCAATGCCATCCTAGCCCGCGCACAGGCATTGCTCTGGGTACGAGATAGTGCAACGGGCAAGCTTGAAAAATATGCCTGGCCGGCGGTAGGAATCGAGCCTACGACCTTTGGAATACTAGCCCAATGCTCCGCCAACTGAAGGGGAAGTTCATATAAAGTAAACTTTAGTTAGATTTTCTCCTGTAGTAACACTGGATCAGTAAGAGATGAGTTTACTGGACCTTCGAGGGAGAACAGTTTAGAACTGATAAAGCTATCCAGAATAAACTATAGGGGCTTAGAGGGTACTTGGAAATTGGAAAGTGCATACATTCTGCCCTAACTCTGCCCAGCAAAGCAAGACAAACTTCTGCTCATTTCTCTTCCAATTTTCATCCAAATTTAACCAAAATTTTATCAATTTGTTCTTGGGCAATGTCCATTAGTAAATTGATATATTCAGTGCTTGATATATTTTTTTCGTGCTGACAAATACACACACATGCAGACATACAAACTAATAACTTGGGTTTCAAAGTAAAAAAAGAACTGATAGGGATGTGTGTTACTTTATTGGACCTCTAGGATGAACAGCTAAGTAGTGATAAAGTTATTCATTAAAAAATTAATGTGGTTTAGTTGGTAAGTGGTAATGTCATCAGGAGTGCACAGAAAATCTGAAGTCATCACACATGAGTGTTTGTGTCAAGACAAGGCTAATGCTCTGAGCGAAAGGAATTTCCACTTTTCTTTATTTGCCTTGTAAATTCCCCGAAGGATAAACCATTATTAATGAATAGGTAGTTGACCCGTGCTTAACTTTATACTGACATAACTTGCATGCATATGCCTAGGATTTTAATTGGATATTACAGTCGTGCGCATTCTCAGGCTTGGTCTGTAATTTCATGGGCAATTTCAGATAGTCTGGTTATAAGCACTTCGAAATACCTTGAATTTTTTCCTCGAAGAGTAAAACCGTCTGGCTTTAGACACGAAATAGGCGAGCTGTTTCTCCAAACAGGCAACTCAATTTTTTTTCTCAAATCTCAGATGTCCTTGCTTTTTAATAACTTCCCGTACGAAATTGTCTAAGCCCAGATTAACATGGATGTAAGCCCAGATTGACCTGGCTAATTTAACAATTAAAAGTTTAAGCATGATTTTTAACACTCTAGAAAGAAATTGCCTGTTTCTGTCGTAGTGTCGAGCACTAACAGTTCTAGTTGTAGATCTGTTCTCATTATAAGAATCATCTCTTATTGCTCCAGTGTTACTACTGGACGAATCCCAGGTTTAATTGAACTATTGTTAAACTAACTGTATTTATGCTGGATAGCTCTATTAGTTTTAAACTATTCTTCTTAGAGACGCCGGACTAGGCCTCCCCGAAAAATTTCCTCATCCTGAATTGTATTTCTTTTCATACTCAAATCGTTCTTGCACAGGCAATTGCATTCAATTAATGCAACTTATCCGAATATACTGATATTGGGTCGTAAATCATAATATCAATACGAACAAACCAATCGCAAATGGAACCAACGTCGTTAGTTTAAAACTGAGGAGACGAGGTTGTAAAAAGTTATAAAGTGAATTTTTAAATGCAAAATCTTCACAACTTTGGTAAAAAATTCTTCTCAGGAAACACGGTAAATGCTCTTCTGAGGCTTCCAAATGAAAATTTGTCTTCAGACCCCCCTTGGTTGAGCCTCCCAAAAAACGATTTGCTTCCGATGGCACTTCTTTAGAGGATTAGGCTGTTATTTCGACCCGAGCAAAACCGGATTACAAGAATCAATTTCCAATCACAAGAGGCGAAAGTCACGTCTGTGGCATTCAACACCCTAATCAAACTTAATGTTCCTTGGATTCTAATTTGCTTTTTCTATAAAGTTACGCCATTCATATGTATGCAACAATAAAAATAATATTCATCAGGATCCGACCCGCCAGTCCGAAACCCATTTTTTGTCTGCCTTAAAGTTGCCCTAAACCTGGACACATACTCATTCTAGTCATCCTAATTACACAAGAACTCAACTATTTGTTGCTAATGTAGTAATGTTTACCATATCAAGTTTGTTTTTCCAAACAGTCTCGTTGCCATACAGTTGTAATTGACCTCATCTAACAAAAAAATGTGACCTCGTCCACTATGTAAACCTCGTGATTTTATAATGTTAACAATCCTAAGTATTTCAAGGGCAGGATTACTCGCACATGTGGCATAAATTGTCCATTAAAGACACATGCGTGCTGGAAATCTCTTTCACAGAAGTTTTGATCAATTAAGGATGATGGGATTCCAGTGTAGTCACAGACCAACCTAATTCTCGTTACAAATTCTTGGAATTTCAAGTCGCTATTTTCCCATTGTGGCAATAAATTCATTAGGTCGGTTTCATATTTAGTCTCTATAGGCGAAATAATTATGATCGTTTTAGTCCCTGTAAAATAAAATGTCTTAATGTCAGTCACTATGAAATCTTCGTATCAATCAATCTATATACTGATATAGCTAATGAGGACAATTGGCTTAATATATGTATATGATATATCCCCAAATATCCCAACTAAGTTTTTTTCGAACTTGAATTATGGCGTCTCAACCATTTTTGCGTGTCTGGATAAGACAATCTATCAACAAACACTTTAGAAGATTCTGTTATCACCTTAAATATAGAAAAAACCCACTAATATATAATAGCAAAATCCAGCAATAAAAATACCTAAATGTAGGCGATAACAAGAATAAACCACATTCCTTTTCTCAGTTTTCTGAACTTTGCAAAGAAACATACTAGCCATATATTGAGCCATTGAGGTATCGATGGATTTCAGTAATGCGGTAGATGGTTGCAATTTCAAAAATATTCACCATTGTATAGAAGCAAGAAAATTAAACTAAATCTCTCAATTCAGTTCTTTGCCTTTAAATGCAAGATATTACTAGAGATCAATTAAAGCAATTAACATTATTTTTTCACCAAAATGAAAAGTCTTATTGGAGATTATATGTTCCTTATTCAGTGAAAAACATTAAGGGTCCAACATAGATCCTTGGGAGACACCAGGTTTACAACGCTAAAATATTTTATGGTTTACATTGCTTGCATACATTTTAAAGTTTCTTCGAACTAAATACAGTTTGATGAAAGTGTGTGTAGTGTAAACCTCTCATAGACAGTCTGGTTTACACTATCAAAGTTCCTTTGACGATCAAAGTACAGTTCATTCGAAGCGCGAGACAGAGTGAACTTCATTCAATAGACCTTTCCCCTTTTGAGTGAAATTTTGATCTAGACAAGTCTGGACAAAAATATTTCATCACAGCTTGAAAGAGCATCACAAAATTAGTAATATACCGAAGTTTCGTTGCGAAATGTTGTAAAATGCGGATAATATAGCCTTGCGAAGTTTGCCGTTTTTCAGTCATTTTGTATTACAAATGGGAAATTGATAATCAGTTTGATCATCTGATTATCAATTTCCCGTGCTTGTGTCCAGGCATATCTAGATCAAAATTTCACTCATAAGGGGAAAGGTCTATTCTCGGGTCTATTGATTCAAAGAAGACTGGTTGACATTATCAAAGTTTGAGCATGTGAACAGTATCACTCCGTTACTAAAAGATAAATCTAAACTAAACTAACTTTAGTTTAGTTTGTTTGTTAAACTTTATTGAGTACAAATTAATTCGACAAATATTCATCTAAACATACAATTAAAAGAAAAGCTGTACTCAAACGGACAAGGCACAAACTGGACGTGAAGTCCATTGCATGGTGCCCCTCCTCTTCCTAACATAGACTTTTAATTAAAGTCACAGTATCTGTACTGTACTGTACTGTACAGGGTGTCCCAAAAACCCCAAAACCACTGAAACAAAGTACTGCTAGAATCCAAACGCCTCAACACCAAACTGAACGCAAAGATACGTAAAATATGATCGACAGGATGCATATATTGTGAGTATTGAAGAAATTAATGATTGAAGAAAATATAACAATTTAATTTATGAATTATGTGAACTGGATAGCTCTATCATTTCTAAACTGTTAACCCTGGATATCCAAAATTCCCATCAATTATTGGTCAGGTGTGCGGTAGAGTCGAACTCGAAGCGTTCTTCTCACATGTGACTGAGGCCAAAATACGACGACTATCAGATAACTAGTGAATATTGCAGGAATCAAACTCCGGCAGAGGTGAAAGCTACCACCAAATAGAATACCAATGACTAGTAGTAGTATTAACATTCGCAGACAACCATTCCTAACGTTGTACATGCAGACAATCATTCCTAACGGTATCCAACAATTTGCGTCAAATACATTGCACATGCTGCTTGACTGACAAGTGTTATTTCAACAAAACGCAATTGACCAATTCGACCTTGTTCAGAAGAACGTTCCAAGCACATGTTATTTGAATTTCAAATGGTGTTTTCTTTCATTGATCTATTTTAAACCTGTACCAATATTGTGAAATACTCGCTCGAGCATAACAAAATACACAAGCAACAGAATTACACAGCAGCATCGGTAGCACAACAAGAGGTTCTAAAGTAAAGCTTGTTATAATTGAAAAGACATTTTGGCACAATGGTGTTTAAAACAATAGCAAGAAAGTAATCAATTTTTATCATGTAAAATGTTGTAATATCTACAGTGCTTTGATTGAATTATATCTAAATTAATTGAAGTGGTTTTCAAGCATTATTGATGGAATGTGCCTCTAGGTTCGACTCCTACGACTCAAAGCCGAACTGGGCTTCCAGTTTGACTCTATCAAACATTGCAAGTTTCCTCCTGGCAATATTGTTTCCGATTTTGGTAACATTGGACCAAAAAGCGATGTCGATGGTTCTTACTGGACCTCTAGGGAGAACCGTTTCGAATTGATAGAGCTATCTATTATACAACAAATAAAGCTTTGAAGTCTGCCTATATTTTTCTGGTGGCTGTATTATCTTACACACGGCAGCTGTCTATAAATAAAGTTAGTCTAGGTTAAAGCTATATCCAGTACAAAGAGAATTAGTTTGGCTTACGTTTCTTCCTGAAGCAAAAATAATCACACTCTTAGTCTTAGTATAGACAAACAAACTTTTAAAATATAAGTTCTTTGTGGGTTTGCAAGGCGATCAGTCAAACATATAATACTTTGCCTTTGGTATATAATGTATTATTATAGCACTGATGAAGATCCGGGCTTACGGATTGAAAGCTTTGCAGTAATAAATTTGCGTGGTATTTCCACAAACAAAAAGTATTCAACTTTTAAAATATTACACAACAAACAACTTTCAAGTTTTCTATATATAAAATTATAAATTCTTTTATTAACATTATGTACAAGGTATTGCATGGTAGCTAAATTCTAGAAACAAACACACGGGCTAAAAAAATACGGTACGTTTCTTTATATATGTTACGATAAATCGACAGCTTGCAAGTCCGTCGGTGTTGTCGGCTGTTCGGCTCCTAACTTCATTTCGTTGTCTTGTCCTCCGATAACATTCAATTGAAGTGCGTCTTCGATTAAATCTTGGCAAGAACTGAGGCATTCCTGCGAAAAATGAAAGATTTGTTAAACCTGTGCGTTCGGCGTTGGCTGCAATGTAGTTTTAAGAAACATGTTATTGATGAATAAATGCGTTCTCCAACGCCAGATGCCATTTTATTCTCGAAGATTTTAATGCTTAATCAAACGAAAATGAGAGTTGATGACACTTTTTGCTTATTTGACCGGTATTATTTTTAAGCTGTAAAAATTATATTAATAGACTGATTTTTTAAACCATTACAACGCACAAAGCTGTCTTCTTCTAGTAATTAATCAAAATAATTCGCATTTGCTGCTCAAAAATGGGTTAAGAAAAAGGATTGGCAAGTTCTGTGATCGAGCATAAGCCTTTTCCAAAGACGTTACGACGAAGGGAAAAAGACAAGTCAAATAATTAATTTACGGTGCATTAACGAACATTTTAATAGTTAAAAAAATAGGTTAACAAGTCGGGGTATTGGCAGATACGATAGGTCAGCCTGATTATCCCTTCGTGATCAATTTGATCTTCTGGCACTAGTCTGGGTCAAAATGAAGCCATGTATACTGCCTAGAGGAATGGATAACAGGAATTTCCTGCACTTTTACTGAAAGAATTCCATGCATTCTTATAAATAGGAAATTAGGGATATTTCAGTCTAAATATCTGATCTGGTAGACTACTCTAGTCAAAACATCAGAATCCAGGAAAGAAAAATATACAATTTCAGAATTTCTTGGAACTTAAAATGCTTGTTTGGAATAGTTTAATGTCAAATTTGTTAAGTTAGCTATGTGTGCAAAGACAGCAATTTTCACATGCTTTCATTAATTAAAGAAAACCCCTTCATGGTTTTTTTAAGGGGTAAATGGGTCATTCGAGAAGAGATCCACGACCCCCTGATGAGGACATCTGCGCCATCCTAACGGGGGAAATGTATATCTTTTCAAAATAGCAAAAATACTAGGCAATCTGAATGGGGTGAGGGGGTTAACGTGCAGTCTCTTCCTCTGTAGGGGACGTGTAAATCAGTGTTCTCTGGAACAACTGAATATGAAAAAGGTTTGAGCGCCCCCTCCTCTTTTGGTCTTCAACATAAAATACTCTGTATGAAAAGAAAGATTGGCCACCCACCTGCCTAAGTAATAGGGATGAGTGCCCCCTAGCCCTCTACTAAAGTCTAAATAGAAGTCGCTCCTCGCACCCCCTGAATGTGCGAAGGTAGAGTGCCCCCTTCCCCTTAACATTTATAATATATAATTTTAAACATTTTACCAAAACTAGTAAACTACTAGGTTTTTAAAGGTTTAGTTTAAAAGGCACAACAAAATATAAAGCATAGCCTTTATCGGTTTTAACTTTCATCAGTTTTGACTTACGCGAATTTGGTACTTAAATATTAATGTGTCAAATCATAATGGATCACATATCAAGTGCCAGACAATATTTACAAAATATTTTTTAATAAAATCCTAACATACTTGTTCAATGTTCGTGATTTGGTGCATATGTCCAAGCATTTCTTCTCTTGTTGTTTGAACTTCGTGTTGAAAGCCGGCCATTGCAGCGCAAACTGCCCCTGCCGCTATCATACTTGGTGTGAAAAGCACAAATCTGAAGTCTGAATTATGGAGAAAAACAACAAAAATAAATAATAAATAAAGCAAACACCAGTTCCCCTATCTTCCAAAGCAAATGCTTTCAAGAAACACCGCGTGTTAAAATCAAGCTTTTCCTGTCCTCGTGTTTTGGGCTTGCGAAATTTCCGCAATTTTGCGAACAAAATAATTTTATTCTAGCACTCTCGCATCGATAAAACGGCTTTTTTTCGAGTTAAAAAAATCCAAAAAATACTTCCTCACTTTTTCACGGACAATAATCATACAAATTACATGTTACGGTCGAAAATTTGCAATAGAAAAATTTGAAAAAAATGTTTTATGGAAAATTGTTTTGGCGCCGGAAACATATTAAAAATTCGGCATGGCACGTTTAATGAATAGTTGGTTTATGAAGAGGAAACTCGCATCGGAAAAGCCAAAACACGAGATTTTGTGCAGGAAAGAAGCCGATTTTTTCCCCATTTCTTTGGTTTTTGCTTATTTTTTAACCCACACTCACCAGTGCAACATAAGGCGATGAAAGTCGACGCATGTTTCCGAACTAGCGATTGTCGTTCTTCGTTCAATTGACATGGCAGTCTTGCAAATATATGGTCCAAAAAATCATGTGGGGTTATTGCTGAAATATCCCATTGTAGTTTATCCAGAACGATTAATTCCCAGCTCTAGAAAGGAGAAAGGGCTTTTGTAAGACTAAAAAATAGCATCAAATATCAGCACTCTTTCAACTCTCTGTGAAAGGGTCTTGAATTGATGCGAAGTGTATTTTTTACTTTTTATCATAAATGTATTCCCATGCTGTTTTATATCAAGCCATCTTCTGCCAATTTATTGATAAAAAATAGTTGTTTTTTTATTTACCATAAGTTCGTCTAATGTGATAGATTTATCTGTATATATAACAAGTTTCTCCGCCGACAGTGGCTTCGCTTCTCTCAATTTGCTTGCAAGGAACATGCAACTGGCACCAAGGAGTTGTAAACGACTCTTTTTTATTTCTTGTATGCTTAAAAATCTGTCTAAATAGTTCATAGATAGTGGAAAAACTTCTTCTTCGCATTGCTGTTCGTCGCAAACCTAAAGGAATTATTAAAAAAACAAATATAAATAAAACAATAAATAACATTGAGCAATAACATCCCAAAGCCGCCCGCACGATATTATATAGAAAGTCGATTAAACCATGGGGTAGCCAATTTAAAAATATTTTTAGAAAAAATATTGGCTCCACAAACCAATGCCTACAATGGGGAATTATTTAGGATTTATTAAAAATAATTACTTCAAGCATCTAATACCTCAAGCATCCAAGTGGCGACCATTTTCCGCATGTAAGGTTTTACATCTTTTTGCACGACTTTGAAATAGGCGCCATTTGGCATGTAGCGCTCTTCGTACGCAAGTAAATTGTTCAGAACTCGATCATCGTTTAATAAAACGGGATCTTTATAGCTTTGCCGAAGCCCAAAACGTTCTTGACAGTGTAGGTCCATGGTCCAAATCGCACAAAACGAATAGCTACCACGTTTTAAAGTTGTCAATAAAATACAATTCTCCGATCAAGGTGTTCGAAGCGTTGAACGTTGATGAGATGGTCTGTGGCTGGGGGATGAAGCAAATCGCGTATATATTTTGACCGACTGCCGTCAAATCCCGTTGCCTCTACTTGACCCCTGCACAGACCCCGTCTTAATGTTATAAGCATTTGGTTATTGACGGATATCTTGAGCAAAAACAGTAGCTAGGCAGATATTCATCCGCGCTAGGCAACCGAATTAATTTGGGTTCAAAGTTAATTTATAGCTTCCGTTTGATCCGCCAATCACAACGCGAGCGGCGCCTTTGATCCAAAAATTTGCACCATCATTTTCGAGTGAAAGTCGGAAGAAAAATACGAGGTTTTTTTTGCTGGTTTGATTTAAAATCCCTCAAACTCGAATCGAAATTGGTATGCTCCTTCGTAATTTCGTTCTAGATCTTCAAGGGTTTCCTTAAAAACGATTATTTAGTTGCTGTCAACGTGTAATTGATCACGGATACATATTTGTGATTTTTGCAATTTGTGTGACAATTCGCCAGAACCAAGGGTCCAAAATATTGTCATACGATATATATCCCGCATGTTTCCCCGCCAAAGCAATTTCTACCGAATATACTCTTAATCCAAATTAGCTTAAAACATCAAAAACTCTATGGTGCCTTATTGTGATGGGGGATATTCACCCTTAAACTTGGCCTTACCTAAATGTACCAATATATTTTGCTGTAGAAATTTCACGCCGGCATGTTATTTCGATCTTGTTGAACTCTCACCTCCGTGTTATTAACACCTGGCCAGAAGCATGCTCTTGGCAGAAAATGTGTTTGCGAAAGTTGCTTATCTCGATCAGATATTGTTCAGGTTAAATTCAGAAATCATTTGGCCACTAATTACATTAAAACCCATGTGACGTTTGCACAAAAATTCACCATTAAACGAATAGGTGCTGCGCGGCAGACGACGGCGAACTGGCAGTTCAGTGAGTGATAAAGTAATGTAAATTATTTTTTATTATATGTACTTGTCTTGCGCGCATTTGGTGAAAATAAATACAATCATTTCAGAGATACATGTAATTTAAGTGTTATTTTCTTGTTACTATATGAAGTGTCGACATTTTCAGAACAGTTGCCAGTTGGGCACCACATAAATTGTAACTCTTGCTGAGGTTGCATACAAAGACAGCTCCCAAAATGTGAATTGTTTTGCTTAGCAATAACGGAAATCGTTTCCCTCGCTCGCTTTAATTTGTTTTGCCCGAAAGTATTTAAGCAAATAACAATATTCTCTGGGATTAAGTTAAGTCGTGGAATGCCAGAATCCTAATGGCCAATGGTCATTAATAGACATTATCTTGCACAATTCTGCTCGCGACCGGTAAACAACATTATAAAAGAGAATAGGAAATAAGCCCACGACTAATTCCCTACGCACTCATTAAACACGTTGGAATTTAAAAACTTCGTCATTCGATTATAATTATTTTAAGGGAATGTTTGAATGGCTGAGCATAAAGGCTAGCCCCCTACCCGTTGGCTGTTGGTTTCGACCAAATTCTTATATTGGCCTTGTGCAAAATAGATGCAATTAAGCATTTGCCCGCTCCCGTAAATGTTACACCACCATATAAAAGACCACTACATTTTCACATTCTGGTAAGTTCTGATTGCCCATCGGGCATCGGCGTCTCGGCCGCAAGATGGTACTTAATTTAAAGAAAAGCACACCCATTTAGGAGGGCTGGCACTTCGCTCTAACAAAAGACAAGAACGTTGGCTAAGGATTTTCAATGGCAGACAGAATCACGTCCAGAAGGCCCTTTGTGCATACTCATAAATTTAGTGCAGAAATTTCCATATGAATGCGAAGGCCTTGAAGCAATTTCCGTGCAATTTCAAGTGCTCAAAGGCGCACCATATTGCGCCGTATTGGTAAGTCAAGGTGAAACACCGGAATATCATACTGTCTCGCTGAAAACACATCAAATATCGAACTATTCCTTCCCATCTCTGTATTTTTTAGCAATTCCTGTTATGCCGTGAAGTTGTGATATACGACGGATGTATTGTGAGGAATTGAATAGGGGATGCCATCCGTCAATGTTGATGTTATTTTTCCAATAGGTCGGTAGTTTTCACAAAGCGCTGTCCTGCAACAGATAATGGCCAACCTATACATTCTACAGTTATCACAGTGTGAAAATAACGTTAATGTTTTTTCATTACATGTCATGCTCAATGTATTTGATAGTAAATGAATCAAATAACGAGATTTAGTTTAATTTAATTTCCCGCTCTTGTAAGTTTTGAAGATGTGTTTCCTGAAACGCGGTTTATAAAAGGTTCTGAATAAGTTAATAAATAAATAAATGCACCATTCGTGCAATCAGTGGATACAAATGAGAACACGCATGTCACACGTGGCTATAGCTAGCTTGTTCCCAAGTGTTGACAAGTCTGGAACAACTATAGAGGAACAACTTGTTATCACCTTGTTACAAGGTCGATGGCGGTAACAGACTTGCTGCAAGTTGTTCCAAAAAGCCTCCTTATATACAGGCTGTTCGTAACAAACTATAATTACGTGCAGACGGTATCAGACTGGTTGGAACTTAACTTGTTGCGAGTATCAGACTGGTTGGAACTTTAACTTGTTGCGAGTTACCGTCATCAACCTTGTAACAAGATGATAACAACTTGTTCCAGACTTGTCGCAACAACTGGGAAACAAGCAATGGGAACACATCCTGATATAGGCTTGACAACAACCTTGTTGCAACTCGTTTCCTGATCTGTAACAATTTGCGCGTTTCACGTGTGTTAAAAGATTGCTGTAGATGATCCGGAGCGGCTTTGCAAAACAAAACAAAACAAAACAATTATATTTTAATATTTATCACCAAGCAAAACTACTATAATATTAAGCTCTCCGTAGCAGCGCGAAAAAAGCACCTATCGATCCGATACGGAATGTACAACCTTCAGAAGCTGAGCAATAATTCCTCTGAAAATATAGCGTTCCTAAAAGGTACTGTTTGACTCGTTCATTCACGTCGCTATACAGAAAGCTATATCCGGTACGGTGTTAGACTGAAACTCATTTTCATGGAATGCAACATATTCAAAATTATTTTCAGTTTACATAGAAGAGCAAAGTTCAGCGCATGTGGCCGTCGTGTTTCTTTAATCTTGATCATTGATGTTGATCATCGCGGAATGTCTAGAGATCCTTGAGATTAAGTCGATGGCGTGGTTCCGGGAATCAAGTGGACGTTAAAACCTCGAACGTTCGTAAGGAATTCGTAGCCAAGAGAGCTAGTAAGCTAGCTGTTTAATTAATATGTATATACCATGTACTTCCGTACATTGCAGTTATTGGCCAAAGGAGGAACTATTAAAACTAACTTTACAGTCAGTCGTACCGCGAATCAAGTGGATTTTTAGTCTCGAAAGATCGCTAAGAAGTACGAATTTGAGTAAAGCCAGGGAGAGTTGGATGTAATTAAAACCTCCAGAGCCATCTCATTCCCGATTGTTCTACTACAGGAGGAAACCTAAACTAAACTAACTTTATTTGCACATCCGCATAGTTCTATCAGTTCTAGAACTGTTCTTCCTTCCATCGTAGTTATCGATCCAGATTATTGTCAAGATTGACGTTTACGGCAAACCGTTAACCGGCAAACTTCAAAGCGCGGCATTTGAAGCTACGTTCTACAAGTTTTTGAAGGTTTCGACAAAGTTTTAGCTAATTAATTCACAAATTGTCCTAACTTCGACAGCTAACAGTTGACCTCAAAGTACGACTTGAAGTTTGCCATTTGCGATCTGTTGTAAACGTCATTCTTAACCTCTCTGGAGGTGAAACCTATAAACTAACTTTATTCATATACTGTCTCTACCAGTTCTGAACTGTTCTTCCTACAGGTCCAGTAGTAGCTCTACCAGTTCTAAACTGTTCTCCCTAGAGGTCCAGCTAGGATCATCTCTTATTGATCCAATGTTACTGCAGGAGGAAACCTAAACTAAACTAACTTTATTTATACTGGATAGCCCTACCAGTTCTAAACTGTTTTCCCTAGGCCTAGAGGTCCAGCTAGGATCATCTCTTACTGATTCAGTGTCACTTTATACTGGATATAGCCCTGCCAGTTACTGAGTAAACATTAAGCGGGGTTAGGGTTCCAAAGTTCGCCAGGAATTACGTGATGGCGAAGTGGTTGTGAAGAAACGTGGACTATAGCCGAACTTTATTTATATACAGTCTACACAGGGTAGCTCTATCCGAGAATCCAGTGGAATAATACTCGAAAATTTGCCAGGAATTTAAAGTTAAGCGGAAAGGGGCAGCAATTAAAATGGTATCATTGCACAAATGTCAAGATGGAGCGTGAGAGATTGACGAGATTTTCCCGTTATATTTCTGCTACTTGAGACTTGCTATCGTCCTCTCTTTGGCACTGCACATCTTTAAAACAACACTTGAACCAAACTACGTACAGTTTTAAGCTAGTTTTTGGAGCCGAGATATTTAACGCGGAAAAATCTCGTAGTCGTATTATATTTCGTAGCCGTATAGTCAAATCTAAAGCTCCCTATATTAACCTGAGCTGCGGCAACTGCCTAAACTGAATATTATTATTGTTACTGAAGAAAAATGCATTATAGAGAATTATTGGGACAGCTGGGTAAAAATTTTGAACAAATTAAATTTATAAATCGCTCCATCAGTTCCATAGCCCATAGGTATCTTTTCACAGAAGAGTGCTCTACATTTTTTGCAGGACATGTTAGAAAATGTTGGTCTTGACCAAAAAAACACCAAATGTACTACGTTAGGAAAATGATGACTATATTGCTAACAGAACTACGTCTGATTACATTTTTTGCTGCCGAATTAAGGAATGGGAAAATCCGTAGAGATTTTCAGGGATTTTTTCGAGGTGTATTTTTGAAGTGACACATGTACACGCACCCCTAGTTGAGTCGCAGGTGGAAAAATATCACTCGGTTCTACTGGGAGTTCCAGCGACTCTACCGGACCGAACATCACGTGCTTTCTCAAGGGACTTTGATTTCCTCCTACAGTAACACTGGGTCGATAACGGGTGGTTTTTAGCGGTGTTGAAATGCAAGATACAGGTCAAGCACGTCTTAGGCATGTGGCGCACATGTTTGAGTGCTGCTTCGCCTCATGGACAAGGTGTTCTCCAGACTTCGATTAACTTTGGAACTTAAAAATTCCCCATTCCCAGGGTAAAAATGTAAAAAAAAACAAGTCGCATTCTTTGCGTGGTTTTTCAAAACAATCCGTAGTCAACCACAACTTGAAAAATTCCTCATTCTCCAAACAAAAAATTCCATATACTTCATGCAAAGATTGCAACAATTTCCGCCTCATCCCCCTCCCCAGATTGAGGTGAAATTATAACCACGCTAGTACACGTTGCGAGAATCGATCCTTGATCGAATTCATGAAAGGCACGTCGCCACACAGGATCAAAGATTTTGACCACCTACGCCGGCTAGTGGCCACATGACTGACCTTTCGAGTTGATAATGAGTTTAACTTGTTGCTGGATGATTCGAAGCCAGATATATGTATATAAAACTGTGTTACTATCCTATAATTAAACGTCTAAACCGATTTGCGGTGATTTCTCAAGATTGAAGGAAATCTTAGCTTTGCGCAAAGCGATTCGTAGACGGAATTTGAACTAAATCGCAGTGTTTTTATTCCCCTAACGTGTCTTAATGAACCAAATTTGACCTTTGACGTGCACAATATTCTTTCTCGCTGTTTTACCTGCCGAGTTAATTGGTCTCCGATAGCTTGATTTTGTTTACTTTGTGCCATCATTTATAGGATGCTTGGTTCAAAATTAATTTCGTTTGCGTAGAACAATCTGATAGGCGTGATAGCTTGCGCATCAGAGACGTTTCGGCCCCCGCAAAAAGGGGTGGTACTTCCCTGTATCCAGTGTCTCCAGTGTGCTGTTGGTCTAGCGACACTGCGACAGCATCTACTACAGAAGAAAACCATAGCTAGTCGGATCGAGAAAACCTGCGCTGTCGGATAAACTGGGAGCATAGTCAGACAACTGCGTATCAAACCTCGGTCACAGGGGTAAAAGGCACATGGTAACGTCTGCACATGCGCAAGAAAATATTAATGCATTACGCAAGAGAAACTAGTTTAATTAACTGAAGGGATTAACGATTAAACTCTTGTTGCACAGTTTACACGGTATGCTAATGCGCTTTATATGAACGAGTGCGAGAAAAAGAACTGGCGAGAAAATAACTTTTGACCAGATTGATTTCAATACATCAGAAACAGAGCTATTTATAATATGATTAATATCTACCCACACATTTGGGGAAGTGTTTTGTCCAGTCCATAGATCATTATGCCATGTTAACTTGCAAAGTTAAATATAATTTTCCTGCGGGGCGCCACTCACGCGAAATTAGCCGCATCATAGAACCATTGGTGAAATGGTAGTCAAAACACCATAGTCCAGTCACAGATTTCGTAATTTTTCGCGTAATAAAA
This sequence comes from Paramuricea clavata, assembly GCA_902702795.2. Lineage (NCBI taxonomy): Eukaryota > Metazoa > Cnidaria > Anthozoa > Malacalcyonacea > Plexauridae > Paramuricea > Paramuricea clavata. The sequence continues at coordinate 18,067 of CACRXK020002646.1, forward strand.
TCCTACTGCGTGGGTAGAAGTGGATTTTGCGTCCTGTATTTGCACTTGTCAAAGTATGTAAACAACATTCCGAAGACGCCATGTGAGCCTCATTAAAATTCCATGTTCCCGTCCGGCAGGTGACGAATCATGTATCCGGTGTAACTGTAAACATTAGGGCGCCCTGTGGAACTTTTTGTACAGTTACGACTAACAGCCGTCACGCAAGGACTTCTTCCCAAAATTTGCGGTAGATCTTTTTCAATTTGTAATCTGAGGATTCTTTGTTGCCTCTACCTTATACGCATTGCATAAAACTTCACTTTATTTATACTAGGTAGTTCTATCAATTCGGAATTGCCGTCCAGTTGCGAGTCCAGCAGATTTGTTAGATCCGGTGTTTATACTACAAAAGGAAACCTAAACTAACTCTATTTATATTGGATAGCTTTATCAGTACTAAACTGTTCTAGATACAGCAGAGACCATCACTTGTTGATCCAGTGTTACTAGAGAACGAAACCTAAACCAATCTAACTTTATTTATACTGTAGAGGTCAAGTAAACAAAACTATAAACTTTATGTATGCTAGATAGCTTTATCAGTTCTAAACTGTTATTCCTGCAGGAACAGCAGAGGTCATCTCTTGTTGATCTAGTGTTACTACAGGAGGAAACCTAAACCAATTTAGATATTTAAACTTCACAGCTCTCCCTAGAGTGTTTGGATTTATGGTTAGTATTACCGCATTAGAAAACTGTTAGAAAATCGATAGGCACTCGTTGAAGAAAGGCTTGCATACTCACATCAAATCCTGTCTTAAAACGGAAAATCTTCGCTGGTTTTCAAGCTGCTTCGCAGCATATTTCCAACATTCGCAAGTATTCGATAGGTATTTTGGGTGTGTAAGGCAATTGTGTGGGCGAGTACCAATATCTCAACACACCAGATTGAGTCCTACTCACGCGCAATATGCTTATTTCCTCGTCAGATGAGGCGACGACATGCGCGCAGTTCGAAAAGCGCGCAATCACCAGAACCCCACTCTCTGTAAATATTTATATGAAACATGCTGCTTAATGCGAACGTGTCGAGCCGCTCCCCAGAGATATTTATACTGAATGAACAGTTATAAAAATAAGTTTGAGACGAATGGCAGTTAATCCAAAAGATAAGATTTCCGAGCTTTTGGTTATTTTAGTCACCGTGGGAATTAAATCGCTGATCTAAATATTACATCAGGATAGAGAACCACTGTTAGATCAGTGGATAGAACATGCAGAACGGTCTGACCACAGGGTGCCCGACTATGATTTATTTTAGAGCATTAATACCCATTTTCATACAGAGATATTGATAAATAAAAATATACAGAGCATTAATACCCATTTTCATACAGAGATATTGATAAATAAATAAGTCATAGTCGGGCACCCTGTGATCTGACCCGATGCTCGACTTCTATTGAGATTTCAAAATATTTTCTCATACCTATCCTCACTTCAATATAAGAATAGGAGTTCAAAAAGGCTTCTAAATGAATTATATACGAAGTTACGTTAGACATAGTACGCCAGACCAACATATATTAAAAGGGAACGTTCTTTTATTGAATTTTTAGCTGGCTCACAACATCTTATGTACACAAAGCAATTACAGCTTTTGTGATTTTACATTGTCTATTGAAACAAAGTTAATATGAACCTAACCGATAAATCGGCGTAAATGTTTGTAATGATTTCAAATATTTGCGCTTTCGTAAACATAGTTATAATTGTAAATAAATCAGTGCTCAGCGTTTTAAAACTAAAGAAGTGTTCCTTGTTCAAAAACCCACATGACTGGCATTTCAAACAAATAATTTTTAAATTTTTTGTCCACGGCGTTTCGAGGCAATTTCATCAATTTACCTTCTAGTCATTGTCTCGGCCATTGTCCCAGAAGCGTTGGCAAAGTACTACGAATCCAAATTAGTGTAAAAACGTGGGCATAAACACACATAAGCAGTGGTATTGGCGAGTTCTACTAAGCACCACAGTCACAGAATAAAGACAGACACTGCCCCCCCTGAAAACATTCAAAATGCTGGCTTGGCGTTCAGGGGGGGGGGGGGCGAGTACACTGGCTAGAAACATAGCGTGGCAGCAGTTACGGATTTTTGCTTGAGTCGGACCTCTGTATCGTATTTACTCTGTGCCATCGTGCAGCAGATGGTGATGCAACGTGCATTTATCAAATTTGTAAAATAATGTTAATTGTATGCCCTAGTTTTGTAGTTGAAGGCACATAAATAAAGTATAGAGATTTGTTTTAATTTGCTTGCCCTATCCAGTCAGTTCTATATACATCTGAGTAAAAACTCCAGTTTCAATCTCGTTCCCCGAGCCTGCGATCCTCGGTTGCCGGAAACCAGGAATCCTGGCCAAGATTGAACTGTGCATTCCATATCAACGGCCAATCAGATTCCTCCCTGAAACGGATTATCCCAGAGCCTCAAGTTCCTTCTCGAGGATCGCAGGCTCGGGGAACGAGATTGCTCCAGTTCAAAAAGTGAAGCCAAAGATGGCGGAGTTGACCGTCCAGTGCCAGTCCCTTTCTATAGTTTTTGCCTACGCGGTTAACACAAGGCTACAAGGCGTGTGCTGAAATTTCGTATTTTGACTTCGATTTAAAGAATATTATGCATGGTTTTATGAACTGATAACTTGGTCAGCGATACTATCTGAAAAATGGTATGAAAACTGTTACAAATTTTGGACGTCAATGTCTGCCATATTGGCTTCACTTCTCAAATAGGTCAAACTTCTCTCATAGGCCGAAGCTCTTACTCCAGTATATATCGAGCTCACTGCCCAATAGAGCTGTGCGGTTCCAAAAATTTTATCTCGGTTCCGGGTTTTTTGGAACAGAAAAACCTCGGTTCGGTTATTTTCAAAAAAGAACAGTACAAATGTATGAACTCATTTATGTATGTTTCGAGCATTTTACTAAATAGATGAATTTATGCCTTTGTAAGTTTGTATAAATCTCTGAATATTTTAAAAGAACAATTGGAATTTATTTATGAAGATGTAATATTTGTTAGTTTTTTAAAAAAATTAAATCAAGTTCACAACAATAACTATTACAACTAAAATATCAACTATTTGAGCACTTAGTACAGTGCATATTGTGCACAAAGAGTATCTTGTTATTTTCCAAACATTTCAACCTGCAATCAGGTGGGCGTTTGGCGGGCGTTAAACGGGAAATTAAAACCGAAACTACCTGTTCTTTTGCGTATAATTTTTCGGTGCTAAAAAAGTACCGGAAAAACCGAATTTTTCGGTTAACTGCACAGCTCTACTGCCCAATCATATTAAACACCATCTGCTGCGCTGCAAATGCTTACTAAAACACACTAATTGCGAACCACTAGAAGTCAAAATTAATAAATTTGTTACTCTAGATTTCATGTCTGTTCTCCGTTTTTAAAGAATTTCCGTGAATAGGTGGGGTTTTATCTTTATTGATGTCAAATCCAAAGTGGTTGGGGGAGGAACCTAGAGGAAATAGTCTGGGGTTCGTCGAGTCACGTGTGGTTCGCCTCGCCTTGGCGCTGGATCAAACTGCAAGCTAAAAAAATAGAATAGGCTTAGGAACGAAGGCTATCAACATGGCCAAGGGTTCCTCTTTAATTAAAGGGATATGGTAACGTATTTTTTTATTATTTCATTTGGAAGAACTTTTAAAATTATATGTAAATCTCCTTTACCGATTTTGCGTAGTTTTATTATTTCTTGAGATATTTTGACAGAAAAATCACAAATCAGCGAGCATTCTTCCATCTTGGATTTTGGTGGATACGCATAACCAGGGTCATACAAGTATTTTATCCAGAGAGCAATTGGTTATTATGAGCACAAAAGGTAAAAACATCAGACAGGCAGGCAGGCAGGCAAACAAACAAACAAACAAACAAACAAACAAACAAACAAACACGCAAACTAACAAATGAATGTAGCTGTGTGCTAGAGTCAGATCTTCATTACAATCAGACTGACTAACCATACACAGCTAAGTTTGATGTAGGCCAAGAGCAGGACACGAGGGAATTATGAATCCCTTATGCTCAAAGGTCGGCCAAAATTACAAAATTTCAATGGGCCACCCTGGGACTTAATAGGTGAAATTTGAACAGTACTATAAACAAGTTCTTTGTAGGTTTGCATAGCGATAAAACATTACTTTTTGTTTGTGGAAACACCACTGCTTTCGAACGGTAAGCCATGATCTTCTGTTCATCAGTGCTGATAGTAATAATATGTGACTTGTACTATAAATACTAATAATTAATTAACTCCAACTTACAATGAATATTTTAGAGAGTCGTCCAATTCCATAATGGCCGCTTGATTTCCACAACGATAGCAATAATTAGGAGCACTAAATATTGTAACCACGTTACGATCATGACACCAGTTATAGCCCTGGAAAAAATCACATAAAACAAACAACTGTCTTAGATAGAAATTATCTAGCTGTCCATGGGCTTAGCCAGATCGCCTGTCCACTTGTCATTTGGACGCGTATTTTTAAATGTGGACGGGCAAAAAAAGTTAAAACTCCAGTTTTTTTCTGTTTTTTTTTAGTAATTAGTACGACCGCAAAAGCTTAAATTTTGCTATAACTAAACATCAAAATTCAATAGCTGGCCCTTACTGGATCTCTAGGGAGAATAGTTTTGAACTGATAGAGCTCAACAAAATTAATAAAGTTAGTTCCACTGTACTTCTCCACATTTGTATTCTGAAACTGATGGTGTAAACTCTCATTATTGCAGAATTCTATCATAGTTTATCTCAACCCTACCATGTGGTAGTTGTGATATGTTTTAATCATTGAGTACACACCAACAAATGTCAAGTGCAGTTGGAGACCTTTAGAGAGAACAGTTTGATACTGATAGAACAGCTTTCCTCCTGCAGTAACACTGGATCAATAAGAGATATTCTTTACTGGGCCTCTAGGAAGAACAGTTTTGAACTGATAGAGCTATCCAGTATAAATAAAGTTAGTTTAGTTTAGGTTTCGTCCTGTAGTAACACTGGATCAATAAGAGATGATCCTTACTGGACCTCTAGGAAAAACAGTTAAGAACTGATAGAGCTATCCAGTATAAATAAAGTTAGTTTACCTCCATAACCAGCTGGTGAGCTCTAGATACAAGTGTCAGTCCATTTGTATGATTAAACTGTTCTGATATATCTTGACCAAATGTGTACCCTGCTCCACGAGGTGAGATACCCCACCCGCCACGATCATCAGGGTCACTCCAGAGGAGGTCACACATTGGACCCTGGGGGGAAAAGACAGGTGGTTAGTGGGTGCATGTGTCTTGACCAGACTTCAATCCCAATGCAATATGCAATTGTCTGTTTATAATTTCACCTCAGTTGTATGAGAAGAGTGCTTCCAGTTTGACTCTACGAAATGCAGATTTTTTCCACATAATTCAGATAAGGATGGGGCAAGTAGCAAAGGGTATATCAGGCTTATCAGACATACAAAGAGTGCAATGTTTTAAGGGGCAATGTGGCAAATGAAGGATGATGCAGATTTTTCAAGGGGGTTCATATTTTTCAGTCGAGTTTCAGATTTTACAAGTGGGTACACAGAATTATACTGAGGGTGTAGCCAGCAGACAATTGTCTTCTAAAAGTAAGCTTACTTCATGAGGGACTTCTTGTATCCTATCCAGAGCTCGTATATGATCCAAAGTATCGATGGACGGTGACAAACCACCGTGAAGACAGAATATCTGAAACAAAAACATATCAAAGAAATAAGAATTAACCCATTCAAAACCAGCGCTCCCCCCTCTGAGTAAACTCGTCTTGTGTTAGACAGACTAAAACAATAAAGAAGGGCTCACTGGGCCTGGGGAATTGCACAACAGGTTAAGCGTCATGTACATATATCCATGCTTGAAGTTCAGTCCTACCTGGCCGTCAACCAGCGCAGTAAGGGGTAGATAATCAAATAAATCTGTAAAATATTTCCACACGTTTGCATTGCCATATTTTCGTAAACATTCGTCATAGAAACCATAGACTTGTGTGATCTGCCGACTCTCGTGGTTCCCTCGAAGGATCGTAATTCTGTGTGGGAAACGCACCTAGATAAAACCCACAATACTTGGTCTTTAATTTAAGTTATTTTAACCATGATTATGATACCAACAGCCACAAACAGTTGGGGACAACTTGAGACACAAGCCTACGCTTCACTCAGACCGTCAGAAAAACAAACAAACAATGTAGCTGTGTGCTAGAGTCAGATCTTCATTACAATCAGACTGACTAACCATACACAGTAAAGTTTGATGTAGGCCAAGAGCAGGACACGAGGGAATTATGAATCCCTTATGCTCAAAGGTCGGCCAAACTAAAGACTGCTAGGAAAAGAAACAAAGGCTAGTTTATACTTTCTACCTCAAACTTGGCATCCAGAGACCTTAAGATTTACACTTACGTCAGGCTGCTAGTAAATCACAACTTTAAATCCCATTTGAAGGTTTTCAACCACTACAGTCGATTTCACGAAACTTTGACCACAAATGTTCCGAACTTTGTTACAAAGTTCACAAGTTCGTTGCAAAGTTCGGAAGTTCATATTGGAATTCACAAGCATATTTTGTAAACAAAGTCCCCGATTGGTCCCTGTAGTAAAAGAAGCCAATCAAATGCGTTGTTTACAAACTGGTTTGTGACTCTCATTATGAACTTTTGAACTTCGCAACAAAGTTTGGAACACGTAAGTACGGTAGCTAATTCATGCTTCAAATTAAATGCACAAAATGCCCTAACTTCAAATACCTAATAGCGGTCTCCAAAATACTACAGGTCTCTAGAATCACATAATAACTGCCTGTCACAAATACTTGACAGTACCTCAGTATCTCAAACGTGGAGGTCGTTGTTTGTGTCTGAACTGCCTGAAAAAGATATCTCTAACATGGCGGTTCAGTGTAGGTACTATTCTACAATGCACCAACGTCAGGAGGACGATACTAAGCTCGCAAAAAACTGGGCCTAATTGCTCAAAAGTCAGACAACTGTTCAAGCCCACATACCTTTAATGCAACCAATAGGGTGACAGTTTCAACGGAGTAATAACCTCGATCAACATAATCTCCCATGAACAGATAATTTGTGTCGGGAGATTTGCCGCCAATCCGAAATAATTCCATCAGATCGTGAAACTGGCCGTGAACGTCGCCACAAACTGTTACCGGACATTTCATTTCTTGTACATTGGATTCTTTTGATAAGATTTCTTTTGCCTGATCATCAGGAAATAGAAGGGAGTTTGATTTATGATTTTTTCTGTGTTGGTGTTGTGTACTCAGGTGAATATGATGTTTGTGATGTTATTCTGAGTGTACATCCACACCGGGCGAGCTGACCACGTACTGTAGCTCAGTTGGCAGAGCATTGGGCTAGTATTCCAAAGGTTGTAGGTTCGATTCCCACTGTGGCCAGGCATATTTTTCAAGCTCGCCCGGTGTGGATATACAAACAGCAATTGCTGCCAATGACTGTCTAAAGCTACGTTTACACGCTGCGATTAATCGTGTACGATTCGTTTTCTGGCGTATGTCATTGAGTAAACACGCGTAAGCTGGCTACATTTGAAATTTCTGTTTAACGAAATGGCAATGAATTATGGTGCCAGCAGTCATTTTAATATGTCAGCATACGAATCGTACACAACAAATCGTAGCTTGTAAACGTAGCTTAAAGCATCACATAGGTCTGGCTAAACTGGACTTAAATAGGCCCATTTATATAAGCAGCGGCCTAAATAAGCAGCGGCTTAAATAAGTTGCGAACGACTCGTATATACAGTCAATTTGCAATAAGCCGCGGCTAATTTAGGCCTAGCTTTCAAGCCCGGGCTTACTTTAGCCGCGGCTTGCAAACAAATTGACTGTTTATACGAGTCGTTCACAACTTATTTAATTAAGCCGCGGCTTATTTAGGCCGCTGCTTATTTTTGCTCGTATAAATGGCCTAAATGTCAATGTATTTTGTTGACTATCATGATACAATAATCAGCCAATTATTGATTATTTCAAAATGGCCGATTAATCAGCCGATTATTTTTGATTAATCGGCTCATCTCTGATATATAAACAGCCAGACATCTGGCAGTTAATCCTAGGTTTGCAGGCAATCACAGAAAACAACCTAATAAAATCACATGACATCAAAATGACGCAAAAATATATGGAAACTTGCCACAAATATAAACAACAAACGACTACAAACTACATAGAATCAAAAATGACACTGCAACAAAATTCCTTAGATCCTTGATCGCCTTGAAAATGCATCATATTTAAACCGTTAAAAACATATGTCCGAATGCGCTTGACATCAAGGGAGGCAGAAGGCGTCCATTTTTTAACTCACGCTTTTTTTACTCATGCAAAATGTATTTAAACGCCATGATTTTTTGTACTTTTTGTATCTTTTTCATTTATATGCAATCTAAGGGTTACATCTTGCATTAAAACACAGCAAATTCGCGACAGAAGGCTTTGAATTTTGCAATGTATTTTCGCTACATGGATATGTTTGTCGCAACGACATGGCCGGCTAAAAAATATATCAACATTTTAAACTGCCCTAAAAATTGCATAATCGCCTTTAAAACTGTACTTTGAACACGCAAAAACGTTCGCAGATAAATAAAGAATAGAAATATCTTTGAATAACTGGAAATTATCGTTTCTAGCCTACCTTTTCACATAGAGTTTTGACCATAGGTTCGGAGAGTTGCTTGCAATCATTAAGCTGGTCGATCCAAGCGTCTAGATCTTTAGACGTAGTTGTATCCTCCATTTTAGCAAAAAAACGGGCAGAAAAGAACTACTAGGTAATGTTCTTCCCAACTAGTATTTTATTACAGAAATCGGACTGTTTTCAAACGAGATTTTTCAATTTTTTCAAAGGTTTTTAGTCGTTTAGTTTGCAAAATATGGCGGTGCGGAAAAAGAAGGACGATCGTTTATGCAACATCGGTCGAAGAGTGGGTGCCGAAGTGTGTTCGTGTGACAATCGTGACGCTATCGGAATTCTCCGGAAATATGACCGAAATATAACCGAAAAATCGGGGACATTTTTTGCGGCTGGGGTGAAATATGCTAATCGGGGGTGTGTTTTGTTTTGCAATAAATTGCAACAAATTTTCAAACTTCCTCTAAAAAAAAAGTACACCCTTTTTGACAAGTTTCAAGCTTTTTGCAGCAGAAAAGGTATGATTTTATACGTTAAAGTTGTTGATAAAGTAGCTGAAATGCTTTGCTTGTCCGACACTAGTTTAAACGCTTTGTTTTCGGGTACATTTTATATAGAAGCGATGCTCGACTGTTCAAGTGCCGTGACTGTGCAAATTTTAGAAAAGTTTACATCAATTTAATGTGGCTTTAAATATAATAATCGGCTAATATCTTTTGGAATTCTGGGCGTTTCAAAGCCCTATGGTATATTGCTATAGTATAAATAGTTGTTTTATATTTAGTTTGGTATTGAAACGGGAGATTACAATAATAATGCCTACATTTTTGGTCGAGTATTTGGTTGCTTTACATGTAAATACTAGTTGTACAGTACGTTTGCAATCCAATGTTGCCACAGTATTTCGATACTTTAAATGTTCTTAGCTGTAAAAATGCGTCATTTTTTATGTTTTATAACTAGGCATTGGGGAGGAAGTATCAGCAACCCTCAACTCTGTCCTTTGTATATATAATGGCTCTTCAATTACCTGATATTAGATGTATTTCATTTTCTTTATACAAAATGTTAAATCAATCAAATAATTGCAGGGTGTCAGTAAGCGTTTCTACAGGGATATTGATCGACTTGTTAGCACTTACACCAAATGAAAGTATGTTCCTGTTTTAAAAAAAGTGGGCCGGGCGGGCGGATTTTTATTTATTTTTTTACAAGCATATGTAGCCTATTTCACTTTGAAAAAGCAATTAAACCCATGGACACAGAATAGGAAGTTATACCAGAAGCGTAACTCGAGCAAATATTTGTCCGCGTTTTTACAAGCGATTCGTCATCAATCACGCCATCCTGGCTAGTACAACCGGCACTTTGTACCTACCAAATCCTGATAAAAACTTCCGGCTGTACTAGCCAGGATGGCGTGGCCTGACGTGAGCGAGTTAAAATTTTCGTGGACGTCAAACAATAAAGGAAACGACTAGAGTTACGCTTCTGGTATAACTTCCTATTCTGTGCCATGGAGCAGCACTCCTCCCTTCATGAGTAAATTGTTTGGTATTAGACAGGGTAGCATAGGATAGGGAGGCGCAATGCAACTTGTACAGTTGCAAGCAATGAATGTGTTCCAAGTAATTTGCACACATGATGTGTTTGAGTTAGCAATTCATTTGATATGTTTGAGTTAGGCGAAGTTGTGAAATATTCTCGCCCATGGAAGTGGGTTCAATAGTCGATGAACTTGTATGTCTAGTCCTAAGCACATACACCTGGCTAGCCATAGATTCTTAAACTTGTGTACAATGTACTGCATTCTGGATATAATGGGTCAACCCATTCAGTTGCATTGTGCCCTAATGCACCTTACTTTATCATTTTACTCTGTCTAATGCCAGATGATTTTACTCATCAATTAAGGGGGACCGCCGGTGCTCAATGGGTTAATTTAAGGTTTTTAATTTGCACTAGAATCATGTCTGGTTATCCTGGTGGATACCCTGGTTACCCCCCAGATCCTGTAAGTATCGATATTTACGACAATAATTATTGATGTAAAAATTATCCTATTTTTCATTGGATCAGCGTAATTTATTGGTTAATTTGGATCAAAACGGGTTATTTTTCTTTCCAGTATGGTGGTTATCCACCTGCCGGTCCAGGTTATCCCTCGGCTGCACCTGGTTACCCTCCAGCCGCACCTGGTTATCCATCTGCCGCACCAGGTTACCCAGGGGCTGCACCTGGTTATCCATCCGCAACACCTGGCTTTCCCCCTTCTGGAGGCTATCCACAACCCGGTTACCCAAGTGGTGGTGGTAAGAGGCTTTCACAGTGGGTTAAGATTTGTAGGGATGCGCCGGATATCATATCCAGCTGGATATTTGGGTCAAATTACTAGTGCTGGGAAATGTCCGGCTTTGCCAGGGGCACAGCGGCCAAGAAATGTTTAACAAAATATCTTTGCACGAGTGTTTTGTCATCTCATATGCTGGAATGCCATATAATTTACTTCCCGACAATTTAGTCCTGCTATGCAAATTCAAAATTATTATCATTATTCATTTCTTTAGAAATAGATTGTTTTCACAGTCAATGAACATGAAAATATTTGCATAGCTGGACTAAGTTGTATGGCTGACTACATTAAGCGTTTTGCAAGTCGAGATACCGCAAATTGAAGTTTATCCCAATGTGCGACACCGCACGTTCTCTGAAATCTATATATCAGCAAGTTTTATGTTAGATCTACACAGGAAATTTTTATTTTTGGATTTGCTGATAGGAAGAGAAATATGTTTTCTTGGCATGGTTGATAGTAAGATCATCTCCAGCTTGAATATCTGGTGCATCCCTGTATTATATACCCATCGTTTCACGAAGGACTCCTTCATAGCTTGTACAGAACATCTTTCTATTTCTAGGAGGGTACCCCCCTGCTGGAGGTTATCCTGGTGGTCCCCCTGGTGGATATGGTAAGTTGTATACATTTCTAGCCTCCCCCTCTCTTATGCCCCCCCCCCTAATACTCCCCCTCTTTAATAAGTACACTTCTCTGATAAATCCCTCTCTCTCTCTCTTGTAAGCCCTCTCTTTCAAGCTCTACTGTTCAGTAACCCTTTTAAACATGGCAGAAATGAATAAGTCCTCAAGAGCAAAGCTTCAATTGAAAAGATTTTACAGTATTCAATGGACAACTTGCATGTTAGACTAAATTTTAATCTAAGCATATTCTGAAAAGAACATACTAAAATTAGTAAAAGTGCAAAATTTGGTTGCGAAATGTTGTAAAGCTTGGAAAATATAGCTTTGTAAAGTTTGCATATTTTCAGTATATTTGTATTACGAGCGGAAATTGTTACAATTTTCGGCTCAAAAATGGTAACAATTTCCGCACGTAATACAAATATACTGAAAATATGCAAATTTTGCAAAGCTATATTTTCCAAGCTTTACAACATTTCGCAACCAAATTTTGCAAGTTTACTAATTTTAATAAGTTCTTAACGGGAATTTACTTTTTGTTTTCCTAGATCGGCTAGATAAAAAATTTGTCTAACATGCAAGTTGTCTATTACCAAGTCAGAACCGCAATGTCCATTATTAAACACCACCTTTCATATTCTAGGAGGTGGTCCCCCACCAGTTGGGTTTGGTGGTGCACCTCCTGGAGGTGCTCCATATGGTGGCGCCCCTAGTTACGCCGCATATGGCCAGCAACCCCCGCAACAGCAGTATGGTCAAGCTCCACCCCAACCTGGTTATGGTCAACCACCCCCACAGCATGGATACGGTGGTGCCCATCAAGGATATGGCGGTGCCCCTCAAGGATATGGTGGTCACCCCCCTCCTCACGGACAACACCCTCCACAGGCTGGTCACCCTCCATCACGCCCACCACAACCCGGCGTCAGGGAAGCGCCAGTTCAGGCATCCAAAGCCCCAAGTGCGGTAAGTGAAATTCGTGGAAATAAGATTTTCAAAAGAGTTTGAAATTTTCTTCTATGAAACTTTGCAAGAATTTCCCCTGGAAAATTGCAATGGCATAGACCCTTTCGATAATTACATCACATATCTCATCTTGGCCTGGTAGCCTCGTTCTCATGTTTCAAGATGAACAGTGATTGGCTCACAATTCATGAGAGCGAGACCCCCAGGCCAAAACAAGATATGTGACGTAAATATCAAAACAAAATTTTAATCTAGACAAGTCTTTCATCACAGCTTGAAAGAGTGTCACAAAATTAGTAATATTCCGAAGTTTCGTTGCGAAATGTTGTAAAATGCGGATAATAATCAGTTTGATCATCTGATTATCAATTTCCCAATTGTAATATATACAAAATGACTGAAAAACGGCAAACCTCGCAAGGCTATATTATCCGCATTTTACAACATTTCGCAACGAAACTTCGTAATATTACTAATTTTGTGATGCTCTAATTCAAACTGTGATGAAATTTTTGTCCAGACTTGTCTAGATCAAAATTTCACTCAAAAGGGGAAAGGTCCATTGACTTCTCTTTTCTCGTGTGTAGCAAGCGGGTCCACCTACAAAACAGCTTCAAAGCATGTCTTTGCAACAGGTACGTACCGTATGTCATTCTGTTCACCGAGGCTTTTACCTTACCCAGAGCATCGAAACTGGCAAAAAAATACCGTTGGTGAGAAGGGCTATTAATATTTTTTTAATATTTCCTCTACCAGAAATATGGCCATGGTACCGTTAAGGGTGTGTCTCCTTTCGATTGTGAGGCGGATTGTGAACTGTTGAGGAAAGCCATGCGTGGCGTAGGTAAGTTCTTATTTTATTTCTCTGAATCACCTTCAGACTAAAAAAACACACCTGACTGAGTGTATAGCATCACTTCACTGGCGCAGTAGTCGCTAGCAAGTGGCTTTCAACTCTGAGATCGTGGGTTTGATTCTCACTACGGACTCATGTGAAAAGAGTCGGTCAACGCTCTGCCGCAAGTCGTGGGTTTTCTCCGCGGTACTCCGGTTTCCTCCCACCGTAACTGTGCTCTGTGATCGAACACAAGTCATAAGGTGGCTGCCAGGGCCCAGAGGCGCCCTTAGAAAGCCTTCGACTCGATCAGGTTGAGCTGCGTCCTTCGTAATAGACAATTCCCATTATAGACAATTCCTATTTTAAAACTAGGCAAGGAGATGCAAATAAATCACCACAGCTAGAAAGAGCATACTAAAATTAGTAAAATTACAAAATTTGGTTGCGAAATGTTGTAAAATGTGGAAAATATAGCCTTGCAAAGTTTGCAAATTTTGTATACTTTTGTATTGCGTGTGACATTTTCGGCCTAAATGTGGCAGGAATGTGGTAGGAATTTCCGCAAGCAATACAAAAGTATACAAAATTTGCGAACTTTGCAAGGTTATATTTTCCTCATTTTACAACATTTCGCAACCAAACTTTGTAATTTTTCTTATTTTAGTATGCTCTGTCTAGCTGTGGTGATTTATTTGAGTTTCCTTACCTAATTTTAAAATTAGTCTATAATGGGAATTGTCTATTCAGCCTAGCTCTCAGCTGCAAGTAAAGTACTAAGGATGATTAGCACAACCCACTTATAAGTTATAGTAACAAATAATTACTGAACCTTGCGCTTAGCGCAAACGATAAACGTTTACACCAACTACACACGTTAACATCTCACAACAGATTTCGCAACAGACTTGTAGCAAGCTTGTCAACAAGTTGTAACAATGCTGTTATTTTATCGAGTTGCTACAAGGTTGTCACTCACAACTTGTAGACAAATTGTTGAATTTGAATTGCAAGACGATAACAAGTTAATTGTTGCAACAACTGTAACAAGTCTGTTGGACTCAACAACCTTGTAGCAAGTTGTCAACAAGCTGGGAACAAGCAGTGCGAACACATTCTGTTGACAAGTTGTTGGAACAGCATTGCTACAAGTTTGCTGCAGGTTTGTTACAACTTGTGCGTTTTTACGTATGTATATGATTTTCATGTTTTCAGGAACTGACGAGCAAGCATTGATTGATATCCTTGCCACACGTTCAAATGAACAACGTGTAAAAATTAGACTGCAGTTTAAGACGATGTTTGGAAAGGTGAGTAGCGAGTCCTATGTCCATACATCAAAATCGTTGATGGCTATTGTACGTGCTCTATAAAGTGTTGCACGTGCTCTATGTAAAGCGTTGTTGTTCGAATAAATGCATAAGCCGCAACAATTTTCCGCAGAAAGAAAATTTTGTAAAATCTGATTGGCCGACACCAATTTTCCCGTCGGAAAAAATTTTGAAGTTGAAAATTTTCAACTTTTAACAATGATATATTTGGAAAATTTTTCGTTCTTGGAAATTTTTCTTGTGTGGAAATGGCCATTAATAACGAGTCCTACGTTGTTATTGTACATCAATTTTATGTTTATATTCTTCAGGATTTGATCAACGAACTGAAGTCGGAATTGAGTGGAAACTTGGAAGATTGTTTATTGGCGATGATGGAACCGAAAGTTTTGTATGATGCTAAATGCCTACGTCGGGCAATGCGGGTACGTCCCTCCTCTGAACTCTTGATTGCCAGGTTCCTTGTGTCATGACACTGAACCCCCGTAAACAGTTTAGAACTGAAAGAGCTAGTTGGTTTAGTAATAAGGATTCCTCCCATAGTAACACTGGATCGATAAGAGATGATCCTTACTGGATTTCTGGAGAGAACAGTTTAGAACTGATATAGAGCTGTTATAGTTTAGTTTAGGTTTCCTCCTGTGGGAACACTGGGTCAATAAGAAACTATCCTTACTGGATCTATAGGAAGAACAGTTTAGAACTGATCATGATGCAGCTATCCAGTATAAGCTGGTTTAGTTTAGGTTTCCTCCTGTAGTAACACTGAATCAATAAGAGATGATTCTTACTGGATCTCTGAAGAGAACAGTTTAGAACTGGTAGAGCTATCTTTAAACATAGTTTGTTTAGTTTAGTTTAGGTTAAGTTTCCTCTTGTATAGTAGTAGCACTGCATGGATCAACCGTTACAAAGAACAGTTTAGGGCTGATAGAGTTATCTAGTATAAATAAATTTAGATTATATTTGTTCTCTTCTTAAGGGTGCTGGTACTGATGAAGAAACATTGATTGATATTTTATGTTCGAGAAGCAATGCGGTAAGCCGTAGACGACACACGAGTCTTAGAAACAAAAAAAACAAAAACTCGCATCAATGTATTTTTCGGAGTCCTCCAATATCTCATTAAAATTCGCTTTCTGATTTTCCAGGAAATTCAGAAGATTAAAGATGAGTACAAAACATGTATGTATTAAGTCTGAAATTTTATCTTAAATTCAATGACAGCTGACTTATTTGTCATTTGAGACATGTGACATAAATATAGTCAAATATACTTTGCTGTTGCACGTGGAATAGCGTACAGTAAAATATTCCTTTGTTTGTTCGAAGAGCATTTGAAAAAGGCAAGTTTAGAATCCGAGGGACATTCAACATTTTTAATTTCCAGGTCTAAAAAATGGATATGTTACTTCATAGATAGAGTTTATTCGAGGTATATGATGTTTTTATAATGTATATTTCTAGATTACAAGCGGGACTTGGAGAAAGATTGTGTTAGTGAAACAAGCGGTCACTTTAAAAGACTTCTTGTCTCCATGTGTCAGGTATGGTGATTTAGTTTAGTTTATTAAGTTTCTCCCTCATTGGCGCGACGTAGAACGTATCATTACTGATGTGTTTTCAAACAGACCATGACTAGCAAAACTTTCCTTCTGTTGTAGGGTAATCGTGATGAAACCGACACTGTCGATATGGCGAAGGCAACGAAAGAGGCGAACGATTTATTCCAGGTATAATTAAATGATGAAATTAAGACCAATTTACACTACACAGCTTTTGCCTAAAGGACCGGTCATAAAGTAACTGCTAGGGTGGGCTGGAGTGATTTGGGATGGGCCATGGAAAATCTTTGGGCAGTTTCGATGGGCCGCCATTTTTTTGTATGTCCACGGTTGTGCCACCAAACAAAAACCCATGCATGTCTACTTCAAAAAATAACGATATTAATAATAAAAGTAAACAAAACTATCCAAATTATCAAATGCAAATGATGCTATTGAAGTACTAGTACTTTGGAGAGCAGCTCAGTATGTCAAGCTTGGTGGAATTATATGTATTTCAAGACTGTGCCGTGTATACATATTTACAATGTTTATACCCGCAAGTTTTTTTTTATTATAAAAGTGTATTTTTTCAAGTTAAGATTGGGTGGGTTATGAAAATTTTTTGCAAGATTAGATGGGCTTTGAAATTTGTATCTATATCCCAAGATGGGTCACTGAACTTATTGGCAAAATTTGTGATTTACTTCCAGCCCACCCTAGCAGTTACTTTATGACCAGTCCCTAAAACCGTCGCGTGCAACCTGCTTACAACTTTAGTCTTGAGTTGCACTGTGTAAATCAAGCACTCAACTCGTCTATGACAATGTATGCGAGTCGTGTGCTTGATTTACACAGTACAAGAATGGACCATTTGCATTATAGACTAAATTTTGATCTAGACAAAAATTTCACAAAATTAGTAATATTCCAAAGTTTCGTTGCGAAATGTTGTAAAATGCGGATAATATAGCCTTACGAAGTTTGCCGTTTTTCAGTCATTTTGTATTACGCACGGGAAATTGACAGCCCAATCGGGTGTTGGGGCAACAATTTCTCGTTTGTAATACAAAATGACTGAAAATTGCAAATTTCGCAAGGCTATATTATCCGCATTTTACAACATTTCGCAACGAAACTTTGGAATGTTGCTAATTTTGTGATGCTCTTTCAAGCTGTGATGAAAATTTTGTCTAGATCAAAATTTAGTCTATAATGCAAATGGTCCATTGTCTAGTGTAAATCGTCCTTTATAGTTTTCCTCGTATAGGCTGTTGCGTCTTTGTGACGTCAACCCGTCTTTTTATATTTTTGTTTTGCAATGTAGGCAGGTGAGAAAAAATGGGGGACGGACGAATCTCGATTTAATGTCGTTCTTGCTTCGAGAAACTTCAAACAGCTCAATGCCACCTTTAATGAATATGTCAAGGTAATTATCATATTGTGCTCTTAACGTCCCTGCATATAGTAAATAATAATTGGACGTCAATGGTCGCCATCTTGGCTTCGCGTTTCTCATAGGCTGAATGACTGAAGTTCTTGCTCTAGATATATAGAGAGAGGTCACTGCATATAACAAGCTTGTAAACTTTTGTATTACCGTAAACCTCCGACTATAAGCCCTGGGCTTATATACTTTCATAAGCGATTTTTGATGGGCTTATACAAGGGGGGGCTTATATAATGGGCTAATACATGGACGATCTTTTGTGTTAGTAATAAGCAAGTAAGACATAAACAAGTCGGTCATAAACAGGAAAATAAACATGCATTAAACATAGTAAGCTATAAAGACAATGACAATGTTTTTAAATATCGTTCTCTGCTATATTAAAAGACAATGTCAATGTTGAATAACATAGTGGGCTATTGGGCTTATATTTGAGGGACTTATATTCGGGGGG
>CACRXK020002647.1:0-41059 GCA_902702795.2 Paramuricea clavata
TGTCTTATAACATTCAATTAGAAATTTATAACATTCAATTAGAAATACGGCTCCTCCAGTTGCGCAGTGGTTAGAGCCCTCGCCTTTCACCTGTGAGTTGTGGGTTCGATACTCAGTAACGGAACTTCAACTTTCATGCGAAAAGAGCAAGTCAACGCTATGCCGGAAATCGTGGGTTTCCTCCAGGCACTCCGGTCTCCTTCCACATGGAAAGTAGACAGGCTGGCTTAGGATACATGCAATAATTAGGAACGTAATATCACAATTGATATAAAAATATAATAGTGTAGACGTGCGCATTTGATCATATCCAAATGTAAACTGTGGGAAACCTATCTTTTACACCCCCAAATCAGAACCAGACCAGTCTCTAAAAATTCCTATTGTCATGTTATATAAATTTATGCCATGATTATCATCATTAGCCAAAGGATCAACCAACATCTGCAGTTGATTCAGCTGTGCTTCGGTGAGTGTTAAATGTGTTTCTGGCACTTCAACAACATCATCGGCATCAGGAATTGGTCCATCTCCATCAATGCCGTATTCATCCCAATCTTGGTTAGTATCATCAAGAACACCTTGAACTTCTGAGTAGTTGGTGTTTGCTGCATGAAAGCCAGAATGCCAAAGTTGCAAGGGTGAGCGATTATTCATGGTACTCATTGGGTGATTGTTCCAACTGTTCATCAATTTAGCTAAGGCCCGGTTAATACGTGGGCAATAAACGTAATGCAATGCATACATAGCAATTTCATCTAGTGGATCGAATAACTGACACTGCTCCAAATAATAAAAAATGTTTCTATAGTATGTTACAACGAGCTTTTTTACTTCCAGCCATAGTCTCTCAATCCGCTGGTTATGGACACTCCTCCCTGTAATCATGCTGCCTCTATTGACGCCTCGAGCAGGATGTTCTAACATGTACCTTGCAACAAAATAGTTTTCTGTTCCATAATCTGATCGAACTCTAGATGGTAAACCAAAATTTCTCACTCCATTTATGAATAATGAAAGGACAGTGTCCGCTTTATTGTTGTTCGAGCATCTGAGAAATACTATGCACCTGCTAAACCCATCGATGCCTCCATGGATAACACACCTCCATCTTATCAACTTGTGGTGACCATCTATGTGCCTGTTGAATTTAAAAGGCATGATATTATACCAGTATTCTACAAGCAAATTAGTATTGGCACAAGTCATTGTCACATGAAATAGTATTCTTATAACACATATTCACATAATAACACCGCAAATAGATTAGTGCATGCTTACTCACCACAACGCATTGGGGCATCGAACATTGTATACTCGTCTTACAACTGCAAAAGTACGTCTTAAAGCTCGACTGATAGGATCTACAGTCTGGATTGCATTACGAACACGCCACCTCTGTATGTGGATGCCCCGACTCCTCAGTGCACCAATGACGTACGTTTCTCCAGCATCAGGAATAGTTCTTAAAATATCTCGCACTGCATTGCAAAGTTGTTCTTCACCAATTTCAGTGTAAGTATTTCGTGGACCAACCGTATTCGCAACCTGCAACCCATACTCATGTCTTCGTCGCAAAAGCGTTCTATATGACACGCCAGTTTGTCTGGAAACAATACTCCAGGAATTATGGAGGTTGTATAAATCCACTAAAGTATCAGGAGAAACATTTATTCTAGGCCTGCCCGGTTCATGTGTACGTTCCTCCGAAAACGATAGGTTTGAAGAAATCTCGGATGCATCGTCACCATCAAAATTGAAATCACAAAGTTCATTGTAACGTTCAAGACTAGCGAACAGTCTGTGAAGAATCTCTCGCAACATCACGACAATTTCGTTGCAAATATTTTGTTCGATACAATGCATGACGATAATACTTAATGCTGTATAGTAATCATGAAGACGTCGCCTTAAATATTCAACAATATTCATATTATCGTTATGAATGTGTCTTTCTGCCTGCTCCAAAAGAGCTGGTAAAATCTAGCAAAAAAGCTTCCACAGAGTCCGCCATGTTTTCTGCATTATATTTGTACAACATAAAGTGTTGCAACTTTTATACGTTAGAGACTGCTGACCGTTCTCTGCTGTACTTTTATATAGAAACTCTGATACATTTGTTTTGCATTTTAACCATAAATATATGAACTTTTGATACATAAAGAAATTCTGATACATTTGTTTTTGCATTTTAACCATAAAAATATGAACTTTTGATACATTTAATTTTTCTATACACATTATTGCTGGTATTTTGTCACAAATGGCGCTTCATATAATACACAATGGAGTATTGATTTAGCAGATCTAAATAATTTGTCACGATTTAATAATCAATATCGTTATTTACTTGTGTGTGTTGATATTTATTCACGGTATGCATTTGTTCGCCCGTTGAAAACAAAAACTGCCCGAAATGTAGCCAATAAATTCCGCAAAAAGTTCAAAGCGATGAGGGTACAGAATTTTCTTTACTAAAAAGAGATTTAGCTAAAAAATATGGCTTTACATTATTTCATATGTATAACCGGGAAACAAAAGCTGTTCACGCCGAACGATTTATTGAAACTATCAAACAGAGTATAGGTCGTTCGTTGACAACTCTCGATCATTAAAAATCTACCGTTGATTGTTGAAAGATATAACGAGTCGCCGCATAGGGGGTTATATAATTTAACACCGTTTGATGTATATAAAAAAGAAAAAGAACCTAGTGCTTTTCAAAGGATAAAAACCCTGCTTAACAATAGTGCTCCTACGTTGTGGCTTTTAAAAGAGGGTGATATCGTACGAATAGCGAGAATTAAAAATAACGCGTTTGAAAAATCCAGTTTAAGACGGTGGGTAAAAGAGAAATTTCGTATTAAAAAAGTGTATATAACCGATCCTGTAACATATTCGCTTGACGATTTGAAAGGTGAAGTGGTCATGGGTATATTTTATCGTAACGAATTGCAGTCGGTATGAATATACAAATTGTTAGCAACGCTATTAATCAAGCTGGCGGTACAAATTATACAAATGAATTTGTAATGCTGTTGCCTATGATGTTGGACGCTGAAAATAGGGAACTGTTTATGCATGTTTTAAATATATCGTACCTGTTGACTATTGAAAATGTTCTAAAAGAGAAATGCGGTGTTCGAATTACACTTCATTTTCCCACAACAAGTAATTCGGGTATCGCAATTAAATACAAAACGGATATGATTTATATACCCTTGGGGTATTATTCATTAAAAGGACTTATAAGTATTTTGAATAGTTATGTTTACGAATATGATGTGCGTTTTACGGTATTAAATAGCGGTCGAATTGGTGTTACATACAGTATTGAAAGAGAATATTGGCATTCCGACACTAATATTGTTACAACAAATAGCGCGCCTCTTCAAATATATCAAACTTTTAGCCAAAATACTAATGAAGGTACTGAATTTGAGATGGAACTTACGGAATCATTACAATATATGTTGGGTTTAAGAAAAATAGTGGTTCATTCTTCGGTCGAAAGATTAAAAAATCATACCACTTATTTTAACGAAACACGACATCTTGTTTCAGCTGAAGAATTTAACGTGTTAAAGTATTATGATTTGATGAATGTGGCAAATGAGTTGGGTGATAATAATTTTGCATGTACTTTTATGGGTGCAGAATTACCCGATATAAGTGATGGAGTCGATAAAATGTTTATATACTGCGAACAGTTGGAGATGTCAATTGTAGGCGACACATACGCGCCATTACTTGCAATTGTACCTTTAAAAGAAAAAGATCGTGGAAACGGGTCATTGTGTGTGTATACTCCACCTGATACTAGACAGCAATTTATCAAGAGTAGAATTAACGAGTTAAAAATTGGTTTATACGATACAACACACACATTAATACCATTCAGTAGCGGTACTGTAAATATTGAATGTGTGGTAGAATAAAAAAATGTTAAAGATTTGGTTCGAGGTTAAAGCAGATCGTCCCAAAGAACTTACCACCTGTGAAATATGAATATACAGCCGAAACTATTTTAAATGCTCGTAATAAACAATTGTATTATACAGTTGCGGATTGTCAGGGTTTGTTAGGGGGGTTTAAGTTTAGTGTTGCTAGAAAAATGGATGTTACGAGTAAACTTACAGGTGCAGAAATAAACATAAATGGTGGTACATTTTATGAGGGTCAAGATTTTGCAGGATCAAGATTTGGAAATCCATTTCATTTGTATACTTTAAAAAAAATGTAATATTTCAGAAATATGAACAGGTTAACGATAATCGGATCATATACCCCTTATCACATCAAACTGTAAAATCAGAATTACCACAGTTTTTAATTAATGTCAAGAATGTGACCGATTTAGACGAAAAGGTAAAATTTGTATTGGAACAAGTTTTTGCACACGATATTACAAAACACTTACAGGTGGGTGTATTAAATTATACAAAATTGGTAATTACTTTAAACATATATGATGAGAAATGAAAGAAATTTCATTATATGGGTAAACACCGAGCAAATAGGATAATGGATGAAGAATTGTATACGCAACTACTCAGGGGTAAAGGTGTAAGATATAAAAAACAGTTTGTATATGTTACCAAACAAAGCAGCTACGGTTGAAGAACGTGCGTCAGGTAAAATTTGCGCACCTCCTAAATTAAACCCGTGTTACGCTACAGATCCAAAAATACAACGGGTTGGGAAAATAAAACCAAGAGAACCCAAACAAGCACAACAACAACGACGACGACGACAACGACGACGTCACAATACTTTAACGCGTTAAATTCTTCAGCTGAAACAAGATGTCGTGTTTCGTTAAAATAAGTGGTATGATTTTTTAATCTTTCGACCGAAGAATGAACCACTATTTTTCTTAAACCCAACATATATTGTAATGATTCCGTAAGTTCCATCTCAAATTCAGTACCTTCATTAGTATTTTGGCTAAAAGTTTGATATATTTGAAGAGGCGCGCTATTTGTTGTAACAATATTAGTGTCGGAATGCCAATATTCGCTTTCAATACTGTATGTAACACCAATTCGACCGCTATTTAATACCGTAAAACGCACATCATATTCGTAAACATAACTATTCAAAATACTTATAAGTCCTTTTAATGAATAATACCCCAAGGGTATATAAATCATATCCGTTTTGTATTTAATTGCGATACCCGAATTACTTGTTGTGGGAAAATGAAGTGTAATTCGAACACCGCATTTCTCTTTTAGAACATTTTCAATAGTCAACGGGTACGATATATTTAAAACATGCATAAACAGTTCCCTATTTTCAGCGTCCAACATCATAGGCAACAGCATTACAAATTCATTTGTATAATTTGTACCGCCAGCTTGATTAATAGCGTTGCTAACAATTTGTATATTCATACCGACTGCAATTCGTTACGATAAAATATACCCATGACCACTTCACCTTTCAAATCTTCAAGCGAATATGTTACAGGATCGGTTATATACACTTTTTTAATACGAAATTTCTCTTTTACCCACCGTCTTAAACTGGATTTTTCAAACGCGTTATTTTTAATTCTCGCTATTCGTACGATATCACCCTCTTTTAAAAGCCGCAACGTAGGAGCACTATTGTTAAGCAGGGTTTTTATCCTTTGAAAAGCACTAGGTTCTTTTTCTTTTTTATATACATCAAACGGTGTTAAATTATATAACCCCCTATGCGGCGACTCGTTATATCTTTCAACAATCAACGGTAGATTTTTAATGATCGAGAGTTGTCAACGAACGACCTATACTCTGTTTGATAGTTTCAATAAATCGTTCGGCGTGAACAGCTTTTGTTTCCCGGTTATACATATGCAATAATATACCCATTTTTTATCTATGCATTGATAATTTGGGGTAACACATATTCAACCACACTTAAACCACTTATTATACTTCAAAAGAAAGCCATGCGTGTTATCACCTTTTCTCGCTTTGATGAACACTCAAGTCCTCTTTTTAAGCGCCTCCAAATCTTAAAGTTCACCCATCTCATTACATTACGTATGACCATGTTTATGTACAAATATCATCGACAACTTTTGCCCTCGAGTTTAAATGATCTCTTTACTCCTGTCTATCAAATACATTCATATAATACTAGACTTTCATCAAATCTTTGTTTTTCTTTGCCGAAAATAAGAACAAATTTTGGATTATTTAATATTAGATATCAGGGAGTGAAAGCATGGAATGTGCTGAGTGAAGCTGATAAACAGATGACATTTTTACAACTTAAGAGAAAAATTAAAGCTGCTTTTATTAATCAGTATTAATTTTTTCTTTATTCCTAAAAATGATTGTCTTTTCTTTACATTTCTCATTTTTCTTTATGCTTTAAAAAATCGTAATTATTGTAAGATCAATCTTACAATTATTGATTAATTGTGCTACTTGGCCCCAGTCTTTTAGCCTTATGGTTATTTTGGGGTGTCAGCTCCTTTATTTTAATTAAATAAATAAGTAACATTAGTAGTAAAAAAGGAATAATGTAAAACAAAAAATGTAATTGTGTGATTATCACGGAGCAATAAATTGTCTTGTCTTATCTAATGCGTAGAATAATTTTCTCACCAATTCTACAGTCTTTCGATCTATGGGTTTTCCATCGTTTCCTTTTTGTTTTTTCGATGCCATTGTAAACAGCAACAATTTGTAGTTTTATTTTGTTTTTCTTCTCGTTCTTGTTCACCGTCTGCAAAATCCAAATCAATATTTTCACTATTTTGAATTTGAACACAGTTCATATTACACGTTACCCACAGGGTGTACCTTGACCCATTTTTAGTACACATGTGTAGCGAGCAACAATGAGTAAATTTGCAATTCACATTTCAGTATATGTGGAAAACGAATTATCAAAAGGGGAAGATGATAAATTTAAAATAGGGTACGAAGTGGAAGATAATGATGAATGTATAATTTTTACACCTACTTTGTTTAAAGAAGCTCTTGTTAGTTACGCCAAAGATCAGGGCTTAATATATAAAGTAGAACCCTCAGATTTGCAACAAAGGTTACTTCTGTTTTTGGCACAATCACATGTCCCACCTGATGTCGAATCTAAAATTACAAGAACACATAGAATATATTGAGCGTGTGTACGATAAATATATCAGTGTTACAGTAGTATGTTAAAAAAATGAGTGGTCGTTTTGTAACTAATTTTATTCGAGGTTATCAGTTTCAAAATCCACGACGACGGCAAACCAGACAAAGCATTCGAAAATCAAAACAATGTGTCAGCGATATATTATTACAAAAAAGATGTCGAAAACGTGTACGGCACACACGCCAAAATGTTGGATTCACTTAGCAAAACAAGATAATCTACGTATTAAACCTTCCAATATTCCAAACGCCGGAAAGGGTTTGTTTTCATGGAAAAAAACAATAGCGTGTGGGCGTTTAATCTCAAAATATACAGGTAGACGTCGTACAAGACAGCAAATCGATAGAAAATATGGCCACAACGTTGCACAATATGCTTTATGTAACACAAAAGGTGCGTGTATAGACGCCAATCATACTACAGATGCTGCAGCAAGATTTGCTAATGACGCCTGAAAGACGTCTTTTCACATTAATAGCGTTATGCGTGGGAATCAAATGTTTCGATTAAAAGCCTCCCAACGAATTCCAGCCCATTCTGAAATTTTTTTAAATTAAAGCGTGTCGTTAAGATACTTTGGAGAAATGCCACGAGTGAGAAAAAGCCAAAAAGGGAGTAGTACGGTTGGATACGGTATTAACCCCTATGCTGGTAACCCCTATGCTTACAACATACCACAACATCAAAAAGGGGGTAATATAACTCCTAATACCATCATGCCCAAGATAGGTGATATATTACAACGTGCAGTTACAAATAATATTGTAAACGGTCAAAAATATCTTAAAAAAAAAGTCAAAAATCGCAAAGAAAAAAGAATTAGAAAACGGTTAATACACAACAAAAAGATGTCAACAGCAAGAATTGATCAACAAGGAGGAGCGTTAGCTGTAGGAAAAAAACTGAAAAATCATATGCCAACAGTTTATCAATATCATCAATAAAAATTACCTTTATTTTTGTGTCTTTATTTCTTCTTTTTTGAAATTCAACGTAAAAAAACAACGACGTGTATTTTTTCACCGAAGCATTATTTTTTAAATCAAACGACGTGTTTTTTACACCATTGTAGATTTCCACCATCTTTCATCTTTCTTCACTCCCCCTCCCCACGATATACATTGAACCTGTTCGCTACTTGTTTTGTGGCCAAAAAAACATTCACTACTACACCGCAAAATATATCGAAATTTATTTTATGTTGCTTATTAAATTCCTATGACGTCATTTTTTAAATTTTGCACGTTTATACGTGAATAAATACAATTTGTAGATATTCATAATCAAAAATTTATTAAAAAATACCTCTTTTTTTTCATTTTTCAAATTATTTAAATTTTGTACTACGCCATAATAGGTATGCATGTAAAGACATCATCCTACAGACTAACCAACTAAATACAGATACTTATTTTATATATTGTTTGTATATAATTTGTCCAAATAAGGTCTGATCGTTTTTTACTACAAAACTATTGTCCAAATAAGTTCAAATCGTTCTGAAGACTTTGTATCTTTAGCAAAACTCAAACCATGATATTCCGCTAATATATACATGCGCATAAACACTAATATCAGCGGTCTTTTTGCATTTATCAATACATCCATATACACAGTATCGCTCTCAAACTTTCATCGAACAATAGTTTCCCCAAACCGTTTTTCAAATTGTAAAATACCAATTGTTCTTTTCCATCTTGGAGTGTGTGTAGGTAATACTATATAACGATAATAAATCAATTCTGTTGCTTCAAGATACTTGGCTAACACAGTTTTAATTTTCTCCCCATCTTTTAATGTTTCAAAATAATACGTTTTAGTTGATGTAGCCATTTTTTTAAAAAATAATAGCAAGTAAAATTTTCGAACTAAACTTTGAAATCAAATGTTTATCTGTTAACGTATGAATAATCCATGCACGATAACGTTCTTTTAAACGAAAAATATGAAAAAATGGACTTAATCGTGATAGATGAAATATCTCCGATGACCTTATATAGACAAAGCCATATATTTCACAAGATTCGAAATACCGTAATATATATAGATTACCCGTACTAATAAACGCGTCTATCAATCTATTTATTATAATTGGTTGCGTCATCTTTTTTTATAACATATTTACACATAAAATTATCAACTACATCACAAGCGTCATATTCATTGTTAATCACACCGTAAAATGCTTTGCCTCTCAACGCATCAAAATCAGCATCAAGTACATAATGTAAAATAGGTATACCGAAATTATTATAACCGTCAGCAGCAACTTCCCTATGTGCTGGAAACGGGTGATGTTCTACAGATTGATCTAACAGGGATAAGAAATCTGTTATATATCTATGACATTTAATACATACTAATATATGTGCTAAATATTTTCGAATAAAAAGACCGCCTAAAAGTTCTAAATCATACTCTACTACTTCCATCTCAGCCTCTTCATTCTTCTCATCCACTTTCTTCTTCTTCACCCTTTTTTCAGTATAATAATATAGTTGTTCGATACTTCGCCCCAATGCGCACACCATTTCACTAACATTCACATATAATCCTGTTTCCAAATAGAACTGCAACTTACGAAGTCCAACACACAATGTTGTTGCCGCAAAAACTTCAATTATCGACACACCCTTTTTAATACATGGACCGCAACCGATATGAAAATATGTTTCATCCACCATATATTCCCGTTCTATATGCAACGATTGACAGCGGATCATTTGCATATTGGAACGATATAGGATTTCGCGACAGCAAAATTCAGACGGGAATAAAACAAAAAAACCATCACGTACAGCAATTCGTCGTAACCATTCACACGGGACAGAATACACAACTTTTTTGCGTTCCGTAAGAGCTTCGTTAAAAATACTCATCGAAACAGCAGCCATTCGAGGAGGACATTCTGTTTCCTTATCATCAATAGCAATAAAATCTCGAATATCCTCAAAACTTCCCTTCAACCAAAAATCCTTAATAAGTACATAGTCTTGAATTCGAATTTCCTTATTCTGTAAAGGTGGTTTATAAGCACGCAAAAATCGACAAGTTGAATATAACGTCCACAAAATCGGGTTATAGGGTTGCTTTTGTAAAAGATAACTCAAAATTTGCAAAGTACCCATCTTTACCCATACTATACAAGTTCACCGTCCTTTTAAAACCCTTTGAACAAATTCCGAAAATACTTTCACCTCATGTTTTGAACAATGAAAATAATCACCCAGATGATATTTACAACATTCCTGTTCATACCCATATTTGGTCAACAACACATCATATTTCGGACATGCTAATACTTCAAGATTAATACAGCGCACACCCATATTATTTAACAAAGTACGTTCAATGTCACCGCCTTTATAAGCAACTAAATCTGCATTATTCAAAAATTCCTTTGTTAAAAAATCCATCGACTCTTTCAATGTAAAAAAATCATCTGTTAACCTAGTATTAACAATCGGTAAACCGTGTACTTTACGAATTTGATAACGTATAGTATAATCTGTCTCATTAAATGGTACAAACGGGATATACACTTGAAACGATGAACATTCGCAAAAATGACTATTAAAAAATCTACACACATTTTTACATTGATCTAAATAAGCCATATTTTTATACATTTCACGATATATTGAACGATAACCTTGTATAAAATTAGGTGCTATTATTACACAAAATAGTCTTTTCAATTCCGTACCAATTTCCTCAACAATTTTCATCTCTTTCACATGCTTCCGGGTATGAATACTACCGCCTATATAATTTAAAATGTTTTTAACCTGTTCGGCATAAATTCGATTTACAACTTGATCTATATGGATGGCATCTTCCACGCAACGTTGTACACCCAAACATTGCACACTCATACTATTATACAATACAAAACCGTCATGATCTATAGTTGGTAAATATTTTACCTCATAATTTACATGCATATGTGTAAATCCATCTAAAGTTCTAAATGTCAATCTATATACATATCCATGATATGTTCTATGTAATTCTGTTACATATAACCAAAACACAACATCGTGGTATAATTGTTCATAAGCGTAAATTGTTAATTCCACGGGTTTTATTGGACTGCGACGACGAATCTTTTTTTTTTTCAGATACCGGTACAACTCCCAACCGTAATGGTCCCAGGGTGGTAAAGAACACCTCATCGCTTACAAATAACTTTGCGTCTTTAAAATAAACTTTTCCAAATTTCTTTAATTCCTCCTTCGTAAAAATATTACAATAACAAATCTGATCAAGTTCAGAACATTCACATTTTGACAACATCCAATCCCTCACAATTTTCACTAAACGATAATGGTACATTAATATCTGAACCAATCGAACAGATGCCGCAATACCCGTACTAGTTCGCAAATCTTCAGCCAAAACTTTGCAACTATAATCTTCGTGTTTATATTCCTGGATATAATTTAGAACAGTATCAACAGTTTCACGAACAAAAGTAGCCGCCTGCGCTTGCGTTAAACCCTCATGTTGAACATAATCCAATTTAAAGCCGTAGCTTGTAAATGTTATATACAGGAGATATAATGCCGTTGATAAATCCCCATTAAAAGATTCAGGATAAACACGAATATTAATTTCAAGTTCAGCATAAATCCCAAGCAACCAATGAGCCACACCTATGTTTATAATTCGTTGTCCTTTTTTCGTTCTTCCCACATCTGTAATATAGACATAAAAACTTGGCATTTTTGACACAGCATCATTAAAATATATTATAGGCCATACACGACCCCCCGCCATCTGAACAGCCTGATCTCTACCAAAACTCATAAAAAATTCATAAAATCTGTAATCATTATTAATCTGTGGTATTCTTATTAGTGGTTCGTCTTCTGAAACAATGTCAAAAGGCATTTGCACCTCAATCACTTTTACATCATCATCATTCTCAATCATTGCCATTCTACAATAAAAAATATTGTTGTTGTTGTTGTAATCTAACACAACCCCACGAATCCAATTCTACAAGTACAGAGGAATTTCCCGACATTTTATAAAAGTACAATTGTCTATCCACTAATTGTTCAGATACCAAAACGTGTACGTGTTTTAAAATGTTCTCAATAACATATAAACTATTTAAATTCTTTCGTGCCGCTTTAAAACAATATTCGTGAAATATACTGCACAAACCACCATACCAACCCTCAAAATAAAATGAAATATCCCAAAGACCGTAGCGATCAGTCTTGTTTAAACTTAAACTTGTCGAACATGTTGTTGGCTGTCGTGAATTTAATGTCCATAATACACACTCATAATCATTATAATTTGCTAAATACGCTCGAACATTCATAAAAATGCAATCTTTATAATACAAATCAATACACCCTCTAGTGTATACATTATCCAAATGTCCAAATAAATTATTACAATATTGATCCATACGTTACCTCCTCGTATTCCCTTGTACAAGAATAAAATTGTGTGTCCGATGTAACCCCAAAATCTTTTATAGACAAATCCAAATATTTCATACCTGTAACTCCTGGTTGCCAAATACAAGAGTCACAGGGGGTTGAATGGTTGAAATGGGTACAAATGAATATTCAAACTCAACAAATAGCAAATCGACGTACAATGGTTAACAAATTTAATATTCAACAAAATCAATGGCCTTTGTACAAGTCACGCAACGTATTGTAGCCAAGTAGAAATTCAATATGGGTAGCAAATTGTAGAATAAACACGATGTGGGACTTGTGGGTTAGGCACAGTCGTAGATTTGTAGGATAAATTGTAGATAAGTTGTAGCACAAATTGTAGCGTAAATTGTAGCATGAATTGATTGTAGCATAGATTGTAGCATAGATTGTAGGTTCGAACTGAAACATGACAATAAAATAAACTACTTAACTAAACAACTTAATGCATGCGAAAACTAACACACAAATGTCATTGACTAACAAAACTAACAAGCACATACAATACTGTAAAAGTTACGTACTTTGGTTTACACTTGTACCAAACGAGTAGCGATGAATTCCGAATAGCAGTTCTTCGTACAAATACGTAGAAATGTCCCTTTCAGTTTAAATAGCTTGTAGCAATTACACGTCCTTACTCTGACGCAGTCACAATTTTTCTAACTCACGCTATCTAGTCTATTAGGAACATATGGTATAGCCGTTTCCATCCTGGTATCAATCAAATTAACTATATTATTAACTAAAACATAATGAACTATTTACGAAGGACAATGAACTAATTTTAAGTAAGCATTTCAAACCAACAATACCAAATATCATAAAATAAAATAATAATATCATAACCACACCCATTAAAACCTTAGATACCAAAGCTATTTTACTTTCGATTATAAAATGTAAAAAATCCAAAAATACCCTTACTATGACCTTCATTATGTAGTTGTTACCTTGACTGAAATAACAATAATAATACCTATGTTCATATATGGTCATAAACACATACTATGTGACCTTCGCATTAGGTGTTACCTTGACTGAAATAACAATCATAATACACATGTTCATATATGGTCATAAACACATATAAACATAAAATAGGTTACCATAACGCTTTGACCATATATGGACATATAACTTTTTACTTGAAACATAACTCAACATATTCTTTTCACATTTTACTACTGCTCGTGAAAGAACACACTACAAAAAATCTTTTAAGTAAAAATGGCGCATTACGACGCTGAATTCTACAGATTCCTTGATTATTGTTCAAGACGATACAGATATTGGATTATTGGCAAACAAGTACTTCGAATTCAAACAATTTTCACAACAACATCCAGAAAATATATATGAGCTAAATTTCATAAAATGGCAGCTGAATAAAAACAACGATATAACACCGACGCCACCACCACCACCGAGTAAAATCCTACAACAAAAGCCAATATCTACTGTACCTTTAAAAATACAAAAACTAAAAAAAATCACTTAAAGATAATGAACCCAAATTTGTAAATCTCACATTTCAACCAAACGAAGCAGCAAAAACCGACGTATTACCAAGTGTAGACACAATATTGGAAGAGATGCAAATTAACGCATACAGTGAAAACGACGCCTTAGAAGCTATTAGCGGTTTAGTAACATATCTTGATCAGCCAAACATTTTTACTCAAGCCATAGTTACTCCACCCAAGACTCCTACCTACCACAGCGGTCGCGGTAAAGATATTAATATTGCAAGACAAGTTTTTGACAATGCCGAAGATGGGCATCATTCGACCACCGCGATTACCCCACTTCAAAACCCACCACAACCAACCACGGTTGTGACAGAAACCCCGACCATTCCAAAAACAAAAAAAACGAAAACGTGAACAAGAACGACCTAGTGGAAGACCCACCAAAGATGAGATCCTTATTCGTATTGATGACGAAGACGACGATATGGCTCTACTTCAACTATCACGACGAGAACTCATCCTACCCAACTCGGAAGGTGTTTGCAAGAAAAAGAAAACAATTTTAACAAAACTAAAACAAGACATTACAGTAGCTACACAAAAACAATTTCAAACCTATGATTTGTTTGCTGAAACTAGACGTAAATCATTGGATATAATTTGTGAACATTGCGAACTATTAGAAAAAATTAACGCTGCTGAATATGTTCTTACCAGTCTTTTAAAAAACAATCTGAAAACTAACACTATATTTTTGACATTTTATCCATAAATAATTATTTTATGTAAATAATACTTTTTATACTTTTAATAAAATTTATTACCTGTTTAAAATTTAATTGTTTTTTGTTTGTGGAAACACCACGTAAATTTATTACTGCAAAGCTTTCGATCCGTAAGCCCGGATCTTCATCAATGCTAATAATATGTGACTTGTTTAATTCACACGCTCTTTTTATATACAAGAGTGTCATGATCTGTTGGCTCGCGTCATTTGAAATTTAATTAAACGGCACATCAACCACGTCATTTCAAAATGTAGTGAAGTGATTCCAATTAACGCGCGCGCATCCACGACAAGAGAAGTTAATTTTGCACATTAAAGAGAGCACGCCACGTACTATCTAGTGGCTTTCCCTCCTGATCTATAGTATTGTGCTTCTCGATTTCAATTGACTCTCTCATTTTGTGAGAGAACTTATGACTATCAATCGCCAAAATGGTTGCTTCGTCCCATTTTATACAATGGTCGTAAGTAAGTCCAAGTATGTTTAGCCACAGCAGATTTATCTTGCTCGGCTTTCTCGCAATTCGTCTTGTGTTCCTTAAGACGTACTGAGAGATTTCGACCAGTTTCACCAATGTAAACCAGACCACATTCACAAGGAATGCGGTACACACCAGGTTTCTGAGATTCATTTACGTTGTCCTTATGTGTGCAAAGAGCTCAAAACAATTTGTTTTCGCTGGAATGGTATACCTTTATACCTGCTTCATTCCTCAAAATTCTTTCGATTTTGTGTGAAGCCGGACCAATGTATGGTAGACTAACAGACGACTGATATTCAATCTTCTGCTGTATACTTTGCAGTAATAAATAAGTAAGCTTAAGCAGTAATCAATTTACGTGGTGTTTCCACAAACAAAAAACAATTATATTTTATCGCCATGCAAACATTCAAAGAAATTATTGTTTAAAATTTGTTGAAAATTCTTATTAACATTTTTTAACTCTTTTAAAAAATGTTAATAAACATTAATAAAACACTAAAATTCATTGAATTTTAACATGATTGTTTTAATAACTACTAATATACACTGAAAAATATTAACACCCTGTTAAAAAAGATAAAAAATTCCAATTATTCGCTATTAAATTACATTACGTCATTCGCAACCCTTAACTGCGCGGCAAATTCAAAAACTCGCCACTTCGGTCAACCAAGGCTTTGGGTTCGGAGCTCCCTCACACATGCGCATTGCTGCGCACATCAATCAGCCTGCCCTCAACATAGACACGCCCCCTTTCAAATATCCCCCCCGTCCGTACAGCCAGCGGTCTCTGCTTTTTGAGCCCGCACTTTCATTTTCCATACAAAGCTCCAGTTAAATCACATAGGTTCACACACCCCCTCTTATTTTTCTATCACATTATATTATCACTACTGTCGCCTACAACGCAAATTCTTCTTGGTGATGAATATGTGCAAGATATTGGCAAGCGATATACTCTTTGCATGTCGGAACGTGACTATACGATTGTACCAGAGGAAGCAGAAGATATATTAAGTTCACCAAGTATGTCTCTTAACCAGGAAGACATTCTATTTAATGCAGATTTTCCACCCGATCAACTGCTGAGTGACGACCCTGAAATATCGCCAAAGAACAGAGAGACCCTTCGGCATTTGGATTGTCTATTAGACAGCACTAAAAGCGGTAGCCACATGCACGCTTAGCGTGCCTATTTTTTAGATTAGTGGACGTAATCATGCATGGTTTAAGTCGGATAGACAATGATCACTTGTATATTCAGTGGGATCAGAGACTCCCTAGAAACTAATTCTCGGGAGTCTTATAACTCACGCTGAACACACGTGATCATTGTATATCATATACTTTATTATCTGTTTGATAACTTTCTGATATTCTGTTCATGCACTATATAATGAACAATATTGAATGAAAATTTGATGAAAATTTGACAAAATACAGACTTAATTAAATTAAAGGACAATGGCAACGAAAATTCTTATTGGCTATTTAAATCGTACTTGACGACCTAACTATGAAAATATTATCATTTCCTTCTCGAACATTTTAGTCTACAAGTAAAATGCATGCAAACTTTGTGTTTCGCCGCCATCTTGGAAAACATTTTTGAAAATTTTTATCTCAAAGGTAAATGAACTTTGTCACATCATTGGATGGGTAGCACCAAAAATTCTAATTGCGTGCGTGTTATGTTAGCTAAAAATATGTTGTTTTGAGCATTGTAGTGGCCAATACTACTCGCAATCGAACAACAGAAGTCTATACACTATCAGATAAAAACATATAGAGCGACTGAGAAAGCAAGGAATAGTGCAATTTACAATTATACAGGTTGTTGATCATAAAATATTGCATCAGTATTAAATTAACAAGTTTTAACATGATATTTACAAAATTAACTTTCTTATTTGCCTTGTTACACTCGAATTTCTGCATTGATTTAACACGGAGTAGGATATATACTATGACAAATAGTGTTACAAAAAGTTACTCAGGTATGTTAATGCCTGGGTCACAGTTAGAATATTAGAGGAAAATAGAAAAAAAATATTAAAAATTGGCTAATCACTCAAATATTGTCGTTCGGGTATTAAACAATTTGTCACGACAGTTCCTAGATGTTGGGCAACATTTTGTTGTCATGGCGACGATCATGTGACATATATAAGGCAAAACAAGACGCAAAATGGTACCTTTTATTCAGGGGCTCTGCAGCAGCATAATCCGTGCTTTAAATGACGCAGAATTGCTACATTTAGTTTCATCTGATACCAATGTTAATGAATTGAATTCGGAAAGTTGACATTTAGACCTTGTTTGATTATTTTATAAGACTATATGACGATGGTGTGCATAATGTGACTTCCAATCGCCTTATTGATTGCTATTCTTCACGTAAACGTACTATTTCGGAATTCATTCAAGAAACTTTGTCCCCTTGTTAATAGTTTTAGCAGATGAAACAATAAAAAAACCTTACATTTACCCTGCTGCAAGTCGAACGTGTTTTTTGCGTGACATAAATAATATTCATCGCCATTATGAAAACACGCCGGCGTGTTTCTGTGATGGGTGCAGCGGCTAAACACCAAAATATGCTATTTCCATGGTGATTGTCGCGTTTAACAACATGGCGGACACGAACACGGCAAAAACAGCAGAATTTGTTGACATTTCGTAGCAAATTTCTATATTCTAGAAATGATATAGCGCATTAGTAACAGCATATTTACAATAATGATAGACAACAGCGCATAAAATAAGCATGTATATATACTATTTGCTTTCTGTAATAGCATTAAAAGTACTTCTACTGATTATATATTTGCCGAATATACACGAAGAATATAAGTCGGTTTTATCATATTATTTGGCGACAAAACACACAAAAATTTATATTCATCAAGTGGCGTATATCAAATTATCGAATTATCTCAAGATCTGCAATGACGCAAATCCGCAAGTTTCAAATTTAGGCGCAAATTCCAAAACTTTCTACAGCAGTAAAGAACACAATCGTTGGCTCTGTACAATATACTTACAAGTTCGCTATATTATAGAGTGCGTAGCTCATTGAATTTAAGTCAATACGTTTGTTAATGTGTGGGACATTCCTGCATCCTTTGACGTGCGGTTTTGCGAGAGGAGTCGCTTGGCAAATCACGGTACAAGTTGACGCAGACGAAAATATCAAATGTGAAGACGACAGAGTCGCGAAAGGATTTTCAAGCGCGATTGATGCGGGAAAGGTATGACCGGTTTTCGGATATATTCCAAGACTGCAAAGAGAACTTTCCTGTAGATCTTAAACTATTTCAAGCAATTTTCCCACCTCTTCACGAGAAATTCAGTCTGTGGAATCACAGGAAGATCACTGAGCGCAATCATTACACTGCAGCGTTCAACATCAAAGCTTGGAATGAACTGTCCCCGCCGATGCAAATTGAACATACATTCAAAGATTGCAAGCCATGTCAGCTCAAATTCAACAACATCCAAGCGCTATTCCCCGTAAAATGCAATAGATTCCCCAACTTATTGAAGGAAAACAACCTCAATGCTGCAAACAAAGCTATTGAAGTCAGACTGCCAAAACCAAACACGTATAAACAGTAGCACTACTCTCTGTGAAGCAGGCGAAGCTGCAAAATCTTTATACGACCAAGTGAATCCCACGTTTGAAAAGATAACTGGCCATTCCCTTGTTAAAGCGCTGACAAAGATTAAAGATCTGAATATTGAAAAGAAAAAATCATTAGCTGAAAAAAAGAGAACAAGAAGAAATAATTACAGAAAATTCAAAGAAGTAGTCGAGAAAGAGTGGGAAAATACATCTTTGATAAGGTATAATCTGAGACTGTGGTCTGTGGATTTTGGTCAGGCACTAGGGATGGACTAGGCATTCATATCTATCCGGGTAGCAGGGGTGGATATTAGTAATATTAATATTAATCCCACTAAATACATTTACAGTATATTATACTACTCATAATCTTATATAAAGTATATGGTTGGAAATTAAATTGTATAAATTAGTTGTTCAAAAGTATGGGGCTTCACTATATAGATTGAACCACCTTGCCAGGTTGATATGAAAGCCTGGATTTTTTTTATGTAAAGTCTATCCTGAGTGTTCAACCAGAAAATATAGATTAATGTAGTTTACCAAAATGTATATTTTACAGATGTTTTGGGAATCGACAGTCGTAAGCTGGAAGGCAAAGGGATAGGTTGGCAATGGCTTTTGAAAGCAAAGATGAAGCAGCTGAACGACACAATGCACAGAGACAACAGGGAAAGCAGAAAAGTCCTGTTGGGAGATTTGAAAATATGGAGTGGGACAAAGATGGGATGAAGGAAGAAGTAAACAGCTTTGGTGATGGCACTTTGGTCAACTGGTCCGAGTTAGCAAGGAGGTACGGAGTAAAGAATAAAACTGGACAGATGGCTCAAAATGGTGGACAAATAGCAATGGAGTGGTTGAAATCAGAAGGAGTTGATGTGGAGAGGTTCAAGAAAAGAAGAAGAGAGAGTGACATTGGCAATATCAGGAAAAAGATGAAAAAAAGTGTTGGTGGTGAAATCACAGTTCCATGCCCTGAATCCAGTAGGAAATTGCAAGCAAAATTGAAAGAAAAGAT
Organism: Paramuricea clavata; assembly: GCA_902702795.2. Classification (NCBI taxonomy): domain Eukaryota; kingdom Metazoa; phylum Cnidaria; class Anthozoa; order Malacalcyonacea; family Plexauridae; genus Paramuricea; species Paramuricea clavata. The sequence goes on from CACRXK020002647.1 coordinate 19,990, forward strand.
TTTGTCAGGTGAAGTGAATGTCGGGGAGTTGATAGTGCCAAGAAAGGTAAATGGAAATAAATCTTTACATACAACCAAAATTGTATACACTCAGTAATCTCTTTAACTCATTCCCATCCGGTCAAAAAGTAACAATTTCGAGTGGTGTTGTTTCAAACGCTTATATCTCTCAAACTATACATCGCACGGAAACAGAAATTGCATCGTTCGAAAGAGGAGGACTTCTGCTTTCCAACGATACCAATTTCAATTTCATCCGGACCTTGGTTAACGATTTACTCGCATAAATTTGCATAAATTATGATATAAAAAAATGTTGCAATTATGCATAAACGTATTTAGCGGTTCAAATTTCAAATATGTCAAAAACTTTTATGAATATGACTGAAAGATACGGTTATGATCTACAAGTACCCGAAGTTTCATGCACGTAGCATAAATAGAAATATTTTTATTGAATTTTTATATAAACTAGGTAGTGGAGTCAAATTTACATTTTGTGCTCACATGAAACAAATACCTAAATCAAAGGTCCTTTTTTATTGCTGCAACATGTTATCAATACAAATTTCCAATATTTCTTACTCTCCAAAGATAGTATGGCACCAAAATCAGTCTGTGATACCCACAAAAGAACACTCAAATCATGATTAGCAAAATGTCTTTATTTCTACAGTTACTACATACATTCTTAGATAATCATTACACCATTGACTTTAGCCAGCCTCAAAATTTGGTCATGCTATTCAAATTTGAAATAATCACTACTCATTTGTTTAGAAATTGATTGTTTTCACAATCTAGAACATGAAAATATTTGCAAATAGCATGACCAAGTGTTGTTGGGCTGGCATCATCATAATTAGTAGTTATAAAAAATTAATGTTTTCCAAGGCAGTAATGTTTGCTAAAGCAGTAATGTTTGCCAAAGCACATAATTGGATTATGTGGTGAAAATATTTCCTTTATATATTTGTACTACAAAAGACCTAAGACTGTAACCAAACTGATATCAGATCACCACGTCATACCCAAATCTGTTGCGATGAATATCTGGACTTCTTCCTGTATAAATTTCAAAGTCGCAATATAACCATTAGGATTGTCTGCAGCAACCCACAGATTTATTCCCCCCATAGTAGGTCATCTAGCTTTCATGAACTGCCTAACCCCCAACCTACTTCTTGATTTGACAGTGTATTTGTCTGCAACAACAATATTCTGTGACGGCTGGTACAGTTGTTGATGCAGTTTATTGCTGTAGTCTTTAGTACAGGATCTACCATATTCACAAACGCCATAATCGCTTTGTACCTAACCCGAGAAATTATTTCTATTGCCCACAGACCATCATATAAGGTTTTTACACTGCAATAATTTTCAATCTTACTGTCGACCTTTAGCAAACCTGCATATACTAAAAGGCAATCAACCTCTCAAGGTTGGTGGACTGCAAGACCCTTCTTTATTAGTATATGGGGATAACTTTTGAGTTATTTGTATGTGGGCATATGTATTGGTATGGCCAGGAAACTACCTCCTGAAGCAGTCCCTTAGTAAAAAAGAGTCGAATGAACTCAAGCTCACAGTTCATTGAGCCGAATGAACTCAAGCTCACAGTTGATCGAAATGGATCCCAGACATGTCAGTGAGGAGCAAAATCTGGGAGAATATTCCTAGCGTCAGGATCATCATATCCGTCATGTACTATGGGGCCTAGTGGGGATGCTAGACAGGGAGCTTTCGAAACCTTAGGTCCTAATGGCTGGGCTTCCCTCTACCTCTACTCATCCCCCTACCTTCCCTCTGGGTTGGTGAGTGGGGTTCTCATGACTCATCAGAACTCTACTTCCCTGAAGCTATGAAACAGGAACAGCAGATAGGAACAGGATCAATATATTCATCAGTGCAAATAAAAACTTTTTTTATAAACATGGTACCATTTAAAATTATAATAAGAGCCAAACTAGTAAGATATATAAAGTATGAATACTTGGCTATTATGTATGTAACAAACAACCAAACATGTGCTCAAGGCTCATTTTACTTCGCCTAGGAATCAGAGATTTTTATGCCTAAAACACCATAAATTTTCGTCAACAATATAAATAAATACCATTTATATTTGTCAATTTCAGTATGAGACGATTATTTTAAGACAAAAAAGCGATATGAGGACATACTTGGTCGTACTAGTGAAGCTATACTAAATACAAATAAATTTACAACGCCATGGCAACGTCAAAACATTGAAATAGAAACTGTCTAGAAATCATACAAATACTTGCCTTGAAACTCCAGACACGACTCCCAATGCCAGGTTGAGATACTTGTCTTCATACGAAGACATTCCATCATTACTAGCACTATCAGTTTGCAAAATAAAGCCAAAAACCTCTTCAGAATGCGATTCAAACATAACTACAACACAATACATTTCAACGCTCGTGCGTTCTCGTGCGCGATAATCAGGAAAATTGCTCTAAAAGATTTGCTTTTCTGCCTAAGCCAATCAAAATCCGTATCTAGGGTAAACAAACACTCCGGAAGTGATTCCTGCAGTCTTTTACCAGGAAACTGTAATGCTTTACCAAGAATTTGGCGTCCGAAGTTGGCCGAACACTTTCCGATCACGAGAATTGCCATAATAGGCTTAGATTATTTCACAATTTCCCGAGACTGCTCCGAGCTATAGAATGGAAGATGGCGATTCTTTTGGTATATTTGTTAAAAAAGACGAGCATTTGAATCAGGCGGAACATTCAAAATGCAACAGCAAAATTGATAATGCGTCATTTGCATAAATTTCACCGCATTGATCATTTCAAGGTAAGAAATTCGCTTGAAATTGAGCGAGAAACAATAAAATTATATGAATATTTCTGAATATATAGTATCGATCAAGCGGAATTTTTTGGTGGTATTTTCGTATGTCTACTGCAAATACTCGCGAAGTTCTTTAATATTTAATCTTCCCGTCATATACGTCGGAAATTAATATTGGCGGATCGAATTGAGTTAATAAGCTTCCTCTCTTAAATATAAGCTGCCCTTGCAGTTTTAGTCAGCCTAACCCTATCTCTTAAACCCCCATCCCTCTAAAAAGCCCCACATTCCCATAGACATAAGTGTCTTAGTTGATAAGTTATCTTATCATGGTCAAAAAGAGAATAAATCTGCCCTTCCCAATTATACCCCCCATCAGGCCCTCCTTCATTCGCCGCCACCAATTAATCCTGGCGAATGAAAACATAAGGGCCTGATACTCAGGTTATCTTAGACTTTGTCATTACATTATGACCATGCCATTGTCAATATTCCAAATGGTCCAACAACATTTTGTTCAAAAATAGTTTGGATTTTTTGTTTTGATGTTTAATACCCTGAGTGTATATCCACACCAGGACTCCCACTGTGGTCAGACTGCACTCCCTTGCTCAGCGGCTCGATCCGCTCGTATTCTAAGATCTGCCATGTAAAGTGTAGTGAAATGTATCTCAATACTAATCTATATATGAGTAAATTGTTATTATAAACACATTCGAATTTATCAATATAATAAATTCGCGACACGTTTTGAAATTATCAATACAATAAATTTGCAACTTAAAACCAGAAGCATTAGACCAGAGTTTATGTTATAATATTATACCTCAAATTCAAATTGTCCAATCAGGAAGCTTAGTTTGTGCCACGTGAGCATGAAATTAATCACGATATCACGCCTTACGTCATCAATTAGCGAGCCTGCGTTCCTTTTGTGTTCGTGTAGACCACGTGTGAAACACGCACGGCAACAAGATGGCCGACAAAATAAAAGTAGGGAGTGATGAATAAACCTGCTTTTTTTTTTAATTTTGAAAAATGTTGTCAATATTCCAAACGATATGTGATTCGAAAGAAAAGCGATGATACTTGCGTTAATCCAAAAATACAATTCTTTACCGCGGCGCATGTAAAAATAGGTACGCAAAGCGTACATGTATCTGCGAAAAAACTTGATTCACATTTTCATCACTTATTATAATAAATATAATAGCAAATAAGATTTTAAAGTCAAATATAGTACAAATCTAACAAGGCTGTAGACAACACCATAGAATAAGAAGGTACAGCAGAAGTGTAACTCAAGTAAGCATTTGTCCACGTTTTTACAAGTGATTCGTCATCAATCACGCCATCCTGGCTAGTACAACCGGCACTTAGCATCTACCAAAATCTGATAAAAACTTCCGGTTGTACTAGCCAGGATGGTGTGAGCGAGTTAAAATTTTCGTGCATGTAAAACAATAAGGGAACCGACTCGAGTTTCACTTCTGCTGTACCTTCTTGATTCTGTGACAGCACGGAGGGTAGCAGGGGCAACTCACCTCCCCCCCTGGCACAGAGAAAATTTAACTAATTTTATGTGATTACGATTGGGTCATTCCAGAAAACATCCATACCACCCCCACAGAGGAAATAGGAAGTTAACCCCCCCCATACTGCCTTCGCATATCCTAATACATTTACTATTATCAGAAACAATTTTTTTAACCTCCCCCTCCGGACGGCAGAAATTTCCTCTGTGGGGGGAGTACGGGTTTTTTCTGGAACGACCGATTGTAACTTGGATAATTATGCGGTCAAAAAAATAAAAATTTCATGCAAACAATATTCGAAGTGTCTATTTAGTAAACTGTCACTTGTCAATCCATACCCATTTTCAAAACTTTATTGTAATCATATGAAGCAGAAGTTCTGTCACTTGCTGTTTACACTTGCCAACATTAACTGTTGAGTAACATACACAAACTATTCAAGGAACATGCATCACTAGCAAAGAGTCAATCATATATCAAAGACCACTGAATAGTAGAGAATGTTTTGAAGGTCATGAGTGAAGTATATAATTCAATTCCAATCCTGTGCACAGTTAATGATATACCACACTGTTCGGTTTAACACAGCATATCCATGCACACAAAAACAGTAGAAGGTATCACAAGTTTAGTTTTGTACATATTGTGTGCCATTGATCTGATCCATCCATATAATATATGATTATTATAGCTGTTAAGTTATTATCCATACTAATGAATTTAGGTAAGATTGTCTTGCAAATGGGTTGTTCTGACAAAATTATCTAGCCAATATCCAGTAGCTACATTTATTCATCATTCTTGCATTAATCTCTAAACAAAAACATTTATGTTAGAAAGCAAAATAACAATATAATGAGGAGGGACAGTGGGGATTCTTTTATTAGCATTTGAAAATGTTTGTAAACATTTTGTTTAAAAACTCGAATCACTGTTAAACCAAAATGTATAAGTATTTTAACTGATAACATCAAACAGAATTTACTACGGAAATACAGGACTAGGATTTAATTCAATATCTTCTGAGAACATTAGTTTATTGTGACATTGTTCATTGTCATTGACAAATATATTGCCTTCATGCTATGTTTTGACTGTTTAAAATATTACACAACAAAATTATTGTTTTACTGTATAAATACATAATAAGATAATAAATATGTCGTATTTGACTACTTACCAGATGAGGATAAGTTTCCATGTCGATAGTAACTTCGCAAAATAGCGCAAACAAGACAAAATCAAGATATTTTGGAAGCCCAAATGTGAAAATGGCAAAGAATAACACGAGGCCAAACGCCGCCCGTTCGCAGGTTAGATGCGGGCACGATGTAAACAATTTATGTAAACTGATCGCTGATTGGCTTAAATTGTCTTAAATTATATAAGCACGTCGCTGAATGGCTATATGCTAACATACGGTATGGTACGGTCACGTTTGCGATAGCATATATATCTGCTTCACAGATACAAAAATGATGCATGATTATCATTGTTTATTGTTCTTTGATGTTGTGAAGTTTCTAAATTGGAATTATGTTTTTTCATTGTTAGTGATGCGATATAAAAAATAGGAAGATGATCTGAGATATCAGTTAAAATTAATCCATTCTTACTGAATTCAATTTGTTCAAGGTCATTGGTGAATATATGGGTCTCGACAAACTGCGAGGCATGCGAGGCATAGAAAAAAGTCAATGTTTTAAAGTTTTTGGAAAAGTTAATTTTTTTATTTCTCCTGGGTTGTGAAATTTCTTGCGGCTTGACTAAAGTGACTCAACTTGAGCCACAAGAATTGGGTGGGCGCCGGTCAGAAAACGTTTGGTGAGTTCGCAGGCTAGGGCACAGAATAAAGACACCTAGAAGATCGACTCGGCGTTGCTAGTTAGGGAGGTATCCCCCCCTGAACGTCCGCAATTTTGCATATTATCAGGGGGTGAATGCCTCTCATAAGCGCACTGGCTAGGAAAGAGGTTGCAGCATTCTCTATTCTGTGGCTAGGACACTCTATGCCTTAATATGGTCCGCTTCCGGTGCTTCGTTCTTTGCGTATTTGTCTCGATATCAACTGCGTTTAGACTCTTAATTGGGCGATAAAAATTTTAGAATCTTCTTCAATCCTGTGCTTTTTTACTTATTTTCTAGAAAAGACTGTTAACACATGGTCTATAAAGTGTGCCAACTATTATGTATTTGCCAACTGTTGTAATAATTTCAATGAAGAGTGATTCAATTATTCCCTCTTCCTTGATATCAAGGTCTGGACGAAATTTAAAGTTTAAGTCATTGGAAATAAACATTCCAATGCCTCCTCCTTTTTTCGTGTTTCTGTTTAATTGTGCTAACAAAGTTAAAATTATCTAGTTTATAATCTGTGCAGTTTTCATTATCAAGCCAAGTTTCCGTTAAACTGATTATTGAAAATGAATGTTTTAGTGATTTTAACAAATATTTTAAAGATTCAAAATAGAAAAGTGCTCGTTACTAGGTATATCCCACGACATATCATTCGGAAGATGGTATTTGCATGAAATGTTATTAATGTTAGTAAGCATATCGTAATCATCATTACCTATAGATGTGTGTTTAGTGTCAAAAGGATTAAATTTAAGTCTCATTAATTTATCCATATCCTCCTCACTGGGAAGTCGAGAGAAATCCCCGAAAGTAAAATTAAAATCTAATGGATCTATTGAGTTATGCTTCAGTCATTTGAAATCACGCCCCCCCCCCACCCCACCCCTGGGACATAGCGGGGAATTAACAAAATTTGCATATTTAGTTACATTTTCATATCGATATTTTGATATGCATGACCAGACATTGTCAATACAACACTTGACGGAAATTCAATCTGGAAGTTGCGGAAGACAGGTAATTCAAAATTATGCATGCATGATGCGGAATTTGTCTTGTTTAGGTATACTAAAGCGCGGCCGTACGGGGGGTTTTAACAGACCAGTTTGCCCCAGGGGCGGGGGATTGAATGTTTTTTAACACTTGGTTGTGTTAAATTCCCCGCTATGTACTACCGCATTAAAAGGTAACGAGTTGCTTAGGCATATGTGGCATGTATCAATTTCCGTTTGTTGACATGTGAGGTGATTTAATGCAGGAATTCTTAGCATGAAAACAGCTCCCACACATCACACAAGTAACGCCGGTTTTATCAAAAGCTATTTGATGAAAACATGTAGAACAAATTGTCTTGTCTACGTTTATAGAAGCCATATCTAGTTAGATAATAGAAATGTCAATATATTATGAGTAAATAATAATCACCTTTCAGTTTTAATTATGTCGGGGAATAAATTCCACATTGTTTATAAAAAGTTTGTCACCAACCAGACGCACTCTTTGATTAGCCGCCTTTGCTCTTCTCATCTCCGGATATAATGTTTGTCGAACTTTCTCGATCTCCTCTGGAAACTGCTTGGAGATTCCGATCTGTGTTCCCTTCGATTTTTTTGTGTTATAGTGGATCTTCTCTCGGTCAGGAAAAAAATTAAACTTTGCGACAATTGCTCTTGGCTTCCGTCGGTCGTCACGTTTCCTGCCAACTCGATGCGCTTGGTCGATTTTGATCTCTCTTCTTGCATCAGGCATCTCTAGTTTTTCTTCTAACAATTTGAAGATTATATCGGTACAATCTTCTTTATCGCTTTCTTGAATATTGTGGAATAGTAAGTTATCCCGCATCGATCGCGCTTTGAGGTCAATGACACTTTCTTGAAGCCGCCGGTTAGAATCTTCTAAGATTTTGATCTTTATTTCTCTTTCGTCTTCAGCCTCTTTTCTTTCCTTCGTTTCTTTTTTGAGGTCGTCTAGTTCTGCATGAGCAAAATTGATTGACTCTTTTAGACTTTTGACATCTTGCTCGACGGATAAAATTCGGTCTTTGATCAGTTCAAGCGTCTCCAATTTCTTCATTACAGTCTGCATCATACTACAGAGCTCGTCAATTCTATCCATTTCTTCTTCTTTCAAACCTTTTTTACTTTTAGGTGTCAATTGTTGTGTTTCTTTAGTTATTTTTGGCGTATTTTGAGCAGATTTAGCAATTTCATGCGCACTGCGTTTGAAGCGTGTTGCCTCTTCGACATGATATATGAAAACAAAAAGGCTTAGATGTAAAAAATCTATTTAACCAAAAGGCTTAGATGTAAAAAATCTACATGGATTAACTCATTGCTAATTCATAAATTACGCGAAGAGACTCTCTCAAAAACTTTTTGATAAAAATCCTAATGATCAAATTTGGTCCCAATATAATGAAGCTAATAAGTTTATTAAAAAGACTAAGCAAGATTACTTCATGACGCGGATTAATACAGCCAAAAATGATCCAAAGAAAACATGGTGACTTATTAATGAATTCCCTTCACGCAAAGCCAATGCAACCACAAATGTGAAAACTATAAAACATGACGGAGCAGATATCATAAATTCAGCTGATATAGCAAATGCTTTCAATACCTACTTTACTACGATAAGCGATAACCTTGCCAACAATAACTCCGACGTAAATCCTATTTCTTATATAAACCCAGTCAATAGCTCATTCTCTTTTGCTGAAATAAATGTTGAGACCGTAATCAAAACTCTGAAATCCATCAGTCCTAATAAGGCAACTGTCCTGATAATATTCCTTGTAAGGTCTTGAAAATAGCTGCCAAGATTCTGTCTCCATCACTCACAGCCATTTTTAATCGCTCAATTTCCACGGGAATTCATCCGGATGATTGGAAGATGGCTAGAGTTTTACCTATCTTTAAAAGTGGGGATAAATTATCTCGGCAACTATCGACCTATTTCAATCATTTCTGCAATTGCTAAAAGTTTTGGAAGGCTCGTTTATGACCAATTTTATACATATTTAACTCATAATCAGCTTATCAATCCTTATCAATCTGGCTTTAGGTCTAATTACAGCACCCTCACTTCTTTACTAGAAGCAACTAATAACTGGTGTGTCAATATCGATAGAGGTTTTTTAAACGGCGTAGTTTTCATTGACTGGAAGAAGGCCTGTGACACTATTGACTATAACATTTTACTTTCAAAGTTGAGAGCATATGGTGTGTATGACTTGGCACAATTTTGGTTTAGATCCTATTTAACTGATTGTAGACAAAAGTGTTTTGTCAACGGTCAGTTTTCTTGTACCTCTTCTACATCCAGAGGAGTTCCTAAAGGTTCAATAATCGGGCCTCTGCTATTCTTGGTCTATATCAATGATCTCCCAAACTGCCTGAATGAGGGTTTTGCAAGGATGTTTGCTGACAATACCAACCTAAATTTTAGTAGTGATAATTTATCAGGGGCCGAAGTTATATTCGGTGAAAGGTATAGTTTATGTTTTTATAATTTGTTGGTAAAATGCGTAATTTGATCACATATGATCTCGCTTTACTTTCAAAGCTCATAAATCGCTATAATGTTGCCATTGACTAAAACTATTGCTATGAATGAGGAGATCTAGTTACACTGAATCGAATGGTGGTATTTTTGTCCTTGTAGCATTCAATAAACCGAAGATATTAAATGTCGAAGCGCATTGCTTCAAAGCAATGCGATAATAGGGTCATGTCGCTAAAGAGTTAAGAGCATTGGTCACTTGTGATGAAAAGGAGGTAACCAATTCATCTGTCCCTGGATTATCGCTGAGTTCGTTAAACCAATTTTTTGAGCAAGCCCAACGTCCGGAAACCTCAATTCCAGACCGAGGATAATGTCTCACTAAGTGCTTTATGGGTTAGGTTTGGGGGTCAGAGTATTTATGGTATCCTTAGTAAGAGGAAGCCAGTGAACTATGTTATGATCCGAAGTGCTAAGCGGAGACAGTATATACGGCTTCTCGTACAAGTTATGCAAATTGGTTGCAATGAGGTCAAGGATAGCAGATCCTCTGGTAGGTAAATGGACAACTTGCTTTAAGCTATGGTTGGATGCTAGATTATGTAAATCAAAGTTGTTAAAATCTCCAAAAATAACAATTCCACAATCTGGATATTTATTATGCAAGCAGTCAGTAGTGTCTATCAAATACTCGTCAAGATCACAAAGCTCTTGAGCTGAACGATCTGGGGGTTGTAGATAAGACAAACAGCAATCCCTGACAAGGGTCTGGGTAAGCGTTCGGGATGAAGCCAAAGACACAAACACTCGAAGCTTGAATTCTCCAAGTCTAGCCTTCGTTGGCAGGGAATATTTTTTCGACAAGTAGATACAGACACCGCCTCCGCGTGTGTGAGACCGATCATTATGATAAATTTTATAACCACCAAATGCTATGAGGTCATCAGAGATATCCTTGTATAACCACGATTCAGTGATAGCAATGATGTCTGCAGGGTTCCAATCAAATCAAATCAAATTTATTTTAGCCATAAAAAAAATATCATACAAAAGAAGGAATAAATATACATTATACTTGGCAAGGGAGCCCAATAGAAACCATAAGGCTTATTAATTTTGGGCTACCTTAATGTACTATTCATATAAACAGAATAATTCGTGCACAATAGGAGACAAATCCGAATTCATTAGTGTAATTACATCCAGGTGATCTCGTGTTCGTATTTTAGCCAATCAGCGCTCATAAAGGGTTGTCCGAATAGAAATCCATTTTGATGTATTCAGTCAATTATATCTTTCGTTATTCTTTATGAAACTAGTTGAAATTTTGTAATTATGTTTGGTTTATGAGAACTATAGCTCTGACAAAAATATGGGATCGAAATAAACTATATTACAGGAGATATTCAGTTGTTTTAATCATAAAATGGATTTCTATTTGACAACTAGTGCCAGTACTTTTCCGCGTATCAAGATCATCTGGATATTAAGCATCTACCTATAGTGACCATTAATTTATATAATAATTAGAAATAGTTGTTCAAAGTTGTAGTACAGTTGATCATTACGTGTAATGTCAGAAAGAGAGATTTAACAAGGGTGATATATTTATAGGTATAATGAACACTATTATAGAAATTAGGTGTTAGGGATTTAGAAGATAATATGTTAAAGATTAAAAAGATATTCTTTAAGTTTTTTTCCGAAAACTAAAAACGGATGAAGCTTCACAGATATCCTGAGGGAGAGAGTTAAATAAAAGCGCTAAATAAAAGCGCTTGCAGTTCATCAACTTTCGAAAAAAGCAAATGTGTATTAATAAGATAGTAGCTTGGAAGCCAGGAAAAATTACAATTATTGTTAGTACTAATATCACTTTTTCTCGTAACTGGAACGAGTTGACGGTTGTATGATCTCTGGTGGTATACTGTACACCAGGAAGATATACGTAAGGTGATTCTAACCTGATTTGGCATTTTTATCACTTCATGCATTGAACCAGCTTCAAGTGGTTGAGCCAATCCTGTTTGTGACAATGATTGCGCATTAGCCAACTCCGTTTTTTCCAACTGAGCCCCAAAAAATGATCATCGATTTCATCTGGTGCAACATACTGTTTTTGATGCATGTAGGAAGTGCTTTCAAAATTTTCCTTTTGACCATTTACAAGTTTATTGTTTAAGAACTTAACAGATTGCAGTTTATGTTTTCCTTCAATGAGGGGCAACTTTCCGAGCCAGTCTACCAGAAAGGAATTCTTTGTATTTTTTTAGCATAGGATATGATGAGGCAGTTGGGACCTTTGGTGTTGTTTTGGCATCAGTTGTAATTCTAATGGTAGGCAGCAGTGAGATACTTTGCATAATCGGGTTGAGTTCAGGCACTCCCTTACAAAAAAAGTCTATAGGCCTGGCCTATAGGCCAACCTATAGGTTCCTATAGGAAACCTATAGGTTTTTATAGGCAATTGGAACATTTTCTATAGGTGACCTATAGGGATGCCTATAATCCTATAGAGCTCTATAGATGCCTAAAGGCTTCTATAGGGAATTGGAGCATTTCCTATAGGCACCTATATTTATTTATTTATTTATTTATTTAACTTCGCCATTATCATGCATTCATGGCAGGGTCACCACAACAGTATATGTTACCAATTACTGTGGGCCCTTTAAATTTTAAATAGATAATAAAACACAAATAAAATACAAGAAAACTTCGATTTACCTGATCAAAGTCATCACACGAATTGGAACTTGAAGCCAAGCAAACAAATTCCTCGAAGTTTTCATTGTATTGTATTTCACAAACATACTTAATTAGCTGCTTGCAAATTTTATAAAACATATAACAATTCATAGAATATAAAATAGCTATTGAAACTTAATAAACAAGGCTAGGAAGATCTGACAACTTCGAAAAATAGATCAAAACAGTAAAGAACCTGGACGTGCACAAATTGACACAAATCTATGCAAATTTAGACAGAACATAAACATAACATAATAAACATAACATAACACAACATAAACAGAACATATAGGCCACCTATAGACTTTTCCGTAAGGGCTATGACATGTAAGGGCTATGACATGTAAGGGCTATGACATGTTGAGCACTATGGATTGCTTGTGTGTTTTGCAAATTATCTCACTTTGTTTTGAAATTTCCTTAATGAGTGTTTGACGCTCACTTTGCATATTGGTCAATTGTTCTTTGAGTTGACTTATTTCTTGAGTATTTTCGCTAATAACCTTACTATTTGATGAGATAATGTTGGATAGTTTAGTGTGATTTATCACCGCATCCAGCTTAACTTCCTCTAAGTCTGTTGTCAATTCATAATATTCTGAAAGGGGGGGGGGGGGACGCTCGTTGTTCTGATTGGGCTGATCTATTGCATTAGTAAGACCATCCTTACAAAACTTTTGGCCCAAATCATCACCTATCGCTGTCGAATCGCTAACAGAATTATAGATTTTATAAGTTATATCATACAAACCGCACAGTTTCCTCTCAATTTTTCCTCTCAATGTCAGGCTCAATATCGGTTGTGGGCACACTATTCACGGGCAATATATTGGTCGCTTGTTTATCTCTGGGTTTACTCAGTAAAAGCATCAAGAATTCTTTCAGCATTTCACCGTCTTTCCATTGAAATGTTATTGTGTTTTGTTTCCCCGGATACCAAGTTAGGGTGAGATCATAGTCACTACATTGGAACTGTTTAGCTGTGCCTCCAGGTGATTTCCAAATTCCCGATAAACTGACATCTTCGACAAATTTTTTCAATGCATCAAGATCCCATGCCCACTTTATATGACAACTATCGTAGATTAAACAAGACTGTTTATTTAAGAGCTTTATTGAATTTACATCGATGTTTTCAATTGTAAAATTTGTCTGAGCAGTCTGTACTGCAGCCATGTCTGAGCAGTCAACCGCCAAGTCTGTTTATGTATGTCACGTTATTGACACAACTTTTTAGCGCCAGAAATTGTCCAAATTCATTTAAAATATGTCCTCAAGTCTTCTGTTGTTGCTGAATGTTTTGTTAGCTTTTTTTAAAACAGTAAAATTGATATAATTTCAGTACAAATTTGTAAAATTCAGCAGTTCAAAAGTATATGTCCACACCGTGAAGCAAAAGTATACGTCCACACCATGAAGTATACGTCCACACTGTTTAAGCTAAGCGAAGGGTAAAAATCTCAACAATTATATTTTTTGCGATGCCAGGAGCAAATTGCTCCATATTTGCCTGTGGGACAAGTCGAATGCACATTGGAGTCGGAATTTTCCGAATTCCTACAGAAACAGACGAATTGTCAAAGAAAACTTGTAAAGCCTGGATAAGCATAATCCCGTGTTGTGGACGATAGCTTGCGACGACAAATCAAGAGCGGAAACGTGTATGTCTGCGAGAAGCACTTTAAAAATGAAGAATATGATTGTCATAAGTGTATTCTATTTTTTTATTAATTGATATTGCGCATGAAGCAGCAGAGCATTGGAGTAAAATGCGGTTTTCACGATAATATATGTGTCACATACCCTCAAACAATAGACCTCTATCTTCTGTATGCAAATTGGATTCATTTTCATTTCAAATTACAATAATCTTCGAGGATTGATGATTGCTCAATTCAACTGTGTAGTATATTCATATTCACAAGAATAGAAATAAAGACAAAGCGTGACAAAAAAGGGTATTAAAACGTTTAATATATATATCTCAAAATAGAGCTGTGAGAAAGAAGGCTTGTTTATAGTATTTGTAATTTGATTCAGTCATATAATAATTGAACGAGTCATTTGGAAGCTGTTTGGGCAGTTTGACGTTTCAACGGCGACAAAAGCATAAAACCTGACATTCTTATGGCTTTAATACATGTTATAGCTTTACATGTTAAGTTGTATGCCTTTGTCATGAAAGCATTACATATAGGCATAAATCCTATAAATCAATGCTGTAAATAAATAAAAATAAAGGTATATGTAGTTGTATTTTATCGACTTTTACGATATTGCATGATAATATATAGCAAAGGTTATATTATATGACTTTTAATATTATATTTTTAATACAAACTGTGTACAAAGGTTTATTAGTTTAAATCTTGTGCAGGGATACTATTAAACTATGCGAGGGGTATATATCATTCTGATTTTAGGGATTTTCCTTGGGTGGTGTGTGTTATTTTCATATATTTGCATTACTAAAGTAAGGTGCATGGCATCAATGTAGCTCAATCAGGTAAAGTAAAAGTGCTTGTTCAAATTTAGGTCTTTTTTCTTTTTAGTTTCTAGTCGTAAGAGACCAACTCATGGGGCAGTACCTTCACTAAATCTTCCAGTGAAAAGTGTCCCTCCTCCTGTATCACCAAACACAAACTTGTGCGGCAGCAAATTGATTTCCTGTTCCAGTGGTGTATCGCAACTTGAAACATTTAAAAAAAAGTATTGTCTTTAGTGATGAAAGGATGGCCCGAGACAGAAGATGAGGATACTGTGGTTCTTGAGTTTTTCCATCCACCTTATACCCTACCAAAATTAGCCTTATCAGTTGCTACAGGCCTTAATTTTTCTGTGTATGTATATAACTGGTTCTTACCAGACAGCCATCCAATCTATAATAACCACAAGAGATCACTGAAACATACCACCATTTCTGCCCTTATGTCCACTTTGGAAGGAGCTGAAATTTGTGAAGGTCTCACTAAAGATGAACACACCAATGCCATGTGTGAAGATCCCAGCCGATTGGGTTCCAGTTGTCTTGTGAGACATACAATTCCCATTGAGAGAAAGCATTATGAAGAGGATGGTCCACCATTTCAGGCTCATGTTTTCATCCGGTCTGAAAACTGTGAGTTGCTTTGCAATGACATTTTGTGTGCAAGTTGCATGAAGCAGGAAAGATCCCTTGGTAAAATGAAGGAGAGTAATGCCAAGCGAACAGTTGAGCCACTCAAGAGTAACACACCTCTGTCTGGTTCAAGCAAGGAAAGATTGGTTGCCACTGTTCAAAAGCAAAGGATTGTTTGCAAGGAGCTTGAAGGTCGGATTGCTGAACTGGAAAAAGAAATTGAAAGGAACAGCATTCCTATTGATGAGACCATGGAGAAAGATATCTTGGCAATTCTCGCTGATGGTGGTGACAAAGTAACCCCACACATGAAAGTTTTCTGGGAGCAACAAAGAAAACTACTATCAATGCCAAAATTTGGACGAAGGTACCACCCTCACATTATCCGTTTTTGCCTGTCTGTTCGTGCCAAGTCCCCAGCGGCTTATGGAGAACTGCAAGATTCTGGTATTTTAGTACTTCCAAGTGAAAGAACATTGAGGGACTACCGGAATCTTTTCAAACCAAGGGCAGGTTTCCATCCAGAAAATATTGAAAGATTGAGGAATCAAACAAGCCAATATTTTGACATCCAGAGGTATGTTATTATTTCATTTGATGATATGAAAATCCAGTCAAAGTTGGTATTTGACAAACACTCCATTGAACTGATTGGCTTTGTTGATCTTGGAGAAGAAGAGTTGAATGTCAGCAGTGGATCATCTGACGTTGCAACACATGCCCAGGTATTTTTTGTTCTTCCATCTGAAGAAGATATATATACCCTTGGTTACTTTCTGACCAAAGATGTTACATCATATCAGATAATGCCCTTGTTTTGGAAAGCAGTATCAGTCTCTGATGGAGCCTCGCCTAATCGCCTTTTTTACGAACTGCATGCTGATTTTGTGGACGTGGTAAATTACACACCCAACCTCTTTGCTCCAGGCAGGAACATTTCCTTTTTCTCAGATACTCCACATTTGCTCAAGACAACGAGAAACTGTCTTTTTAACTCTGGCAGTGGCAAGCACACATGGGAAATGTGGAACAATGAGCAGTACATGCTTTTGGATCACATCGCCAAGCTGTATTATTCTGATCTTGACTCCGGTTTACATCAGCTTCCCAAGTTGACTGTTGATCACATCATCCTGAAGTCATATTCAAAGATGAAAGTCAGCTTGGCTGTTCAAGTGTTGAGCAATGCAGTTGCACAAGCTCTCGAGCACCATTATTCATCAGGAGAGGCAGGTGAAACTGCTAGGCTATGCAAGATGATGAATGATTTCTTCGACTGCATGAATGTCAGATCCACAACTGAGCATCAGAAGAAGCGCAATGCCTTGCTAGCCCCATACCAACGTGGAGATGATGAGTAATTTGATTGGCTGCAGAATATCTTTCTGGATTATTTGAAAAATTGGAAATCGTCAACTGAAGCAAGAGGAGATTTTTCAAATGATGACAGAGGACTTATGTTTATAACCAAACAAACATTCAATGGACTGAAGATGACGGTCACTTCAGCCATTGCTGCAACCAAATTTTTGTTAAGTGAAGGCTTTGAGTTTGTCCTAACAGAACGTTTCTGCCAGGATGATGTAGAGGAGTACTTTGGCTACCAGCATGCACAAGGGCAAAGAAGTGACACCCAACAGCAACTGAGTTTGGCTACAATAGTTTAAGGATCGCAACACTGAGATGTTGCACCCCAATCTGTGCAAGGAAATGTGTCTGGGCGGCCTCCTGGCAAGAAAAGTAAGTGGTATGGTGTAAGTGAAGAGCCTTTGCCTGAAAAGGAACCAACCAAGAAAACAAAATAAACTGATTTCAACCCCAATAACATTAAATGAGACAATACATTAAGTAGCAGAAATTTGGGTGTTACTTGCATTGTTAGATGTAAATTGCTCATACTCGGAATTTATGTTGCAATTTGCTTCTGATCGATGTGAATGAGTGAATTAATTATTAATGTTCTGACTATTTAAGCTATTTCTCTATTAATATTGTTTCCTTATTCACTCTGTCACATCCATAAAAATAGCACCTAAAATCTCAAATTTCTTGCCGGCAATGAAAACTAATTTACAGATGACATTGTTCACTTTGAAAGCCGGTTTTTGTACAATCAGTCAATGAGAATAGAGGTAGTGAACGGCTATGAACAATTAAATACATTAATTCATACTAGCTATTTTTAGTTAGAAATTTGGCAAATGCCAGTGCTCACAACTATATATAATTTACATTAAATAAATTGTTAAACATGCATGAATTGTGCTTGAAAAACACATTATATGTTTGTTGAACAATAATCATTAGTGATATCACTAAGGGGCCATTCGCAAAGGATGTCCAGCCAAATGATGGATTTTCAGCCCACCCACCCCCTCCCCCTGGACATCCCCCCTCCCCCGGACAGTAACCATATATATATATATATATATATATATATATATATATATATATATATATATATATATATATATATATATATATATATATATATATATATATATATATATATATAGATATAGATATAGATATAGATATAGATATAGATAGGGGCGGGGTGTACATTAAGTTTAAAGTGCGGTACAGTCTGTATGTAAACAAAGGCTTTGTTTACATCTTGGTATCCAAAACATTGAATTTCATTCGACAACTATTTATATTTTCACGATTCTAGAGTATAATAAATTATCAAGACACAACAATTACGCTTTTACTGTTTGTATAATAAAAAGAGGGCTCCTTTGTGCACATGCACAGATCGGACTGTACCGCATCTTTAATGTCCAGACCCCCCCCCCCGTCCTCTTTGCATGAATTTCTCTGAAGGGTGACCCCAAAGTCATTTCTGTGCGGTTAAGCCTGTCGGCATACTTTGATGTTTTTTATTGTTCTGAGGAGTAAGGGAAAATTTACAAATGTCAGAGGGGTTTTGTGTCAGGCTGTCAGCACTTTGATCTTTTTTTTCTTGGGAGTTAAAATTTTACTGACCTTATCGACAGGAGGGGGATGTGGATATTAAATAGATAGCCCAATGTAGAAAGGCATTTTTCACGCTTTAACTGATGTGGGGAACTCAAAGGGTGTTTGGGTGCCCAGAAGCGGCTACCATGACCCCCCCCCCAACAAAAAATGACCATAAACATTTTGCTAGTACATTGGGAAAATTGGCCTGAGCCTCAGTTGTATAGGGTCAGAAAATTTGCAACAGGTGGCCCCCAAAAGCAGGAATTGGTGAAATTGTGAAATTCGGACCCCCTTTATAGTAGACATACACAGGGAAAAAATTGTTATTTTTAAGGAATATGGTTTGAAAAATTTTTTTCTTTCCCACCCCCAACTTAAGTTTGAAAAAATAACGCCCCACTTAAAAAATTAAATGGGGGGGGGCCTCAGGAGGCACTGGTAACTGGACTGGTTTTACCATGAGAACTGTTATAAACGACTTTGTGATTAAAACAAGTTGCAAAAAGTGGAGGAAAAGAGAACATGAGGCAGTGAAATCTTAATTGGCTGTGAAGTTGCAGACTGTTCCACCAAAGAAGCTTTTACACTCATCACTTGACAATGATGGTCCCCAAAATAGTGACATGAAGGCTAGATCACCAAATGTTTTGCCCCCAGTATGCTGAATATGCGAGAAACAATCCGATTTGTTTGTCATGGTATGTCTTACATTGTAATTATGTGGTATATTTATCATTAAATGAAATCATTATACAGTTGCTAGTAAATGGTACAGCGATCACATAGCAAAATAATCACTTGAATAATATTTATTCCAAAATTATTACCCGTGAAGAATAACCTTTGTTGCGTGTGAGACTTCAGATGCAGGTCTATTGTGCGAAGCTGGCACAAAGAAAAAGGACAACTACAGGATCTTATTAAAAATTGTGGAAAAGATTGTGTTGCCATTGAGGTTAAGTACCATAATAAATAACTATTTGTATGGACAGGATAAGACATCATGTGAAACAACTTCAATGGTTTTGTACAACATGGGATATGATGATAATCACAGCGCTACACAGTCCATATTGAATGATCAAACTACAAATTCTGTATCATGCTTCTATATTGCTTAAGAAAAAGCTAGCCACTGTGAAGTGGCTTATGGACCCTTGGCTGCCTGTAGCTGAATGAATAACTTTACCAAACGAATTTCTTGTAAAGCAGTTATTCTACAGAGTGGAATTAATAGCAGATTTTCGATGTTCGGTGATATTGCCTGTTGAGTAATGTGCCTGTTGAGTAATAAGTCATGGCTTGCTTGTGTGCAGCATGCATTGGTAAAATTTGGCCATGTAATATCAGAACTACTCCAAAAGAACTGTCTGATCATGGTGAAATTAGTTAGTCTGGCGACATGTGCAACAGATTTCACCTCGCTGGTTTCTTTCAAAGGCTTTAGATGACGGGTAAACAATTTGAATGTTTTAGTCGCATTTTAGTTTTCCGACTTGCATCACCACTTTAATTCACACACTGTGGTGCACAATTTAAGGTACTAGTGCAAAATAAGCCCTTTCCCTGCATACAGTCTGTCAATATAAGCTTTACTGGAGAAACAAAAATGCTGACTCAGCATTTTTAAAAACTTTGGAACGTGATATCTCGGTAACGAACGACTGAAAGTTTTCAGTGTAATATAGTTTTTTTGTCCAATTATGCACCTCAATCTGATGACAATAAACATTTTTCAAAATTCGAACATTATTACCTTTCGGAAATATAGATGTCATCACCAGAATATAGTCGATTTCTCGTTGTTGCGCACACTTACGACCGGGGGCTTTTTTTATTATTTCATTTGGCATGCTCCTCTACTACTTTATGAAATAAATCATTAGCCTCCCGATGTGTGCAACGAAAGTCACTTTCTAGGCATATTTTTAGCCTTATGTGATGGCCTAATCATTAAAGTCGCCAGGCAAGAGGCACGTAGTACCAGACAAGAAACCATTCACCATTATTTCAAACTGAATAAACAAGGTAGTTATATATTTTGAAACATTATGGCAATAATATTGTGTATTATTCAATTTAGCAATAGTTTGTATCGGTACTAGTGTTGTACTGTACAGGTCATTACTTTTTACTGGAATTTTTTTATCTGGAAAATTTTATATTTTCTTAATAGGTAGTCCACTGAAAGAACATCCAGCAGTTCCTACAACCTCGCAAGCCAGGGTCTTTTACCTATGCTCGGGCTCCGGCGAAGACCCTGGTTCCCTCTGGTCACGTGACCTCCTAAAAATTAGGACAACAAGAGGTCCTAGGGGAGGGTGGTTGAAATGTGATATGTTGTAATTTCCAACTTCCGGTTAAATGTTGTGTTTGCAAGACCCGCCGAGGAGTGACTGTAAAGCTACGAGAAGTGACTTCAACTGTAATATGCAAAAACATTCAAAATGCATTATTTTTCTTATTTGTTTGCAGTTTTCTATTATAAATATTTTGTATGCAAACACTATTTTGAAGC
>CACRXK020002648.1:0-41566 GCA_902702795.2 Paramuricea clavata
GATTGCCGCTTTAACTAATTGTCAAGCGTGTTTGATTAAGCTCCGCCTACTTGTTTATATTTCAAAACAGGGTCAAAAACATCTCTTGAAAGGCGCGATCTCGAATGACTCAATTCGCTTAGTCTAAAACCATCAAACAACGTGTATTTAAATTCTCAAATTTCAGTTTGGCAAGTATGAATATTCATAATCAGAATTTGTCTGGCAGAAAAACGTATAAAGCAAGGCAAGGGGTCTTAGGGTTTATTGAAGGGTCTATTCTATAGACTGTGACTTTCTGCGACAATATTTTGATATATATTAATAGTTTACAGTAATAAAAAATTACCAACTTTAATACAGCTATTCAGCTGAATTACATGCAGGTTAAGATTTACAAGGAGTGTTTGTAATTTACGTTAGTTAAAACGTGCGAATGTACCGGCTGCTGAGATGATTTGTTTTTATTGTACTTGCATCCGACCGAGATAGTAGAATATGCATCGCCCGTTTTTCATTATGGAATCCCAAATTACCTGAGTAAAGACATTGAACGGATACAGAAATCATTGAAGATCCAAATCACAAACTTCGCGGCACTATTGCCGGATTTGAACTCAATTTACTCAAATACAGTACTGTCTGCACATTAATCCTTGAGGACTTTCCAATAATTAAGACTAATAGATACATGAACACATTCATAATCGCAAGTTCTACATGTAAACGTTTTAATTCATAGTTCATAGTTTTAGCATTCGTATATACGTACATTTGCATGTTTCCAATTTTCCGAAAGTTTAAATTTTAAGCTTGTAAACATAGAGGCATAGAGGTTTAG
Organism: Paramuricea clavata; assembly: GCA_902702795.2. Classification (NCBI taxonomy): domain Eukaryota; kingdom Metazoa; phylum Cnidaria; class Anthozoa; order Malacalcyonacea; family Plexauridae; genus Paramuricea; species Paramuricea clavata. Next base: position 821 of record CACRXK020002648.1, read on the forward strand.
TTTAATATAAAAAATGCAATCTTTTAGATACATTGATACTGTTAACATGACTATTCATTTAAGATCAAAACAATACATACAATATACAATACATACATACATATTTTAATACAAAGACATACAATATTATAATAAACCCAAACTCCATAAACTCACCAAGTCACCATGTATTAATTAGCCTAACTGCCAATTCATCAACGACTATGAGGGCAGTTCGTTTCTGAATGGCGAGCTTTTATTCTTCAACAAGGCAACAAATTCAGGAGACAAAGGCAGACGCATACACAAATATCTGAAAATTGGTTTACTTGATCCCACTATAAGAACGGCCGAGTTAATATTTGCAAAGTCGTTGGACCGTAACTGTTCATCAATAATAGTAATGCTACGAAGAGCTTAAATACTATAATACTAGTTGGGCTTGAACAAACCCTTCCAATATCTTCAGCCAACAGGAAACTCTTTCCAAATCCCGTAGGAAGGACAGCTAGAACATCTCTACCTTCAAGTAAGCACTCTATTGCAAGCGTTTGTTTCTGTAAGCTTGTTGTAAGACTTTCAACTACATACGTATCAATTTTCGTTGCTTCCCGCTGCCAGATAGATATTAATTTCGCCAAATGTCTGTTTACAGTATAAAGCCAGCTGAGTGATGGGTTTTAATGTTATCAGAATATTTATTGTTTTTTAACCAATCAGAATTTCCCGTTGTCTGTGCAACGGGAAAATCAAACACGCTTGACAATTAGTTAAAGCGGCAATCCCTCTATTTTTCCTCTCGTCTCCGCCCCTTTTTGCCATTTTCCCGCGCGTTCAATCTTAGTCCGGGAAACAATAAAACGAAGGAAAATAGAGGGATTGCTCGCAGTCTAGGAAGTATACTGCTATTTCAATTAAGGCTGTCCCCCAAGCAAGGCGGAAACTAGTCGAATACAAGCGCGAAAGCTGCTGGGAATCGCTAATAAATGAATGAATTTATTAGCGGTTCCCAGCAGCCTTTCGCCTTCGTATTGGACTTTTCCGCTTTACTCGGGGGGGATTCGGAGGACAACCTTAATTGAAATAGCTGTATACGTCTTGGAAGTTTAAGTTTGTAATACAAAAGAAATGAGATGTTTTCAAATACCAAGTGCGGTCAATTATATACCATTTCCAGCATGCATCAAACAAGGAACTAATATGCGATATCAAACAATTTTAGCCGAAATTTTTTGGCCAAATTTCTTCTCCGTGATGCTGGCAGGAAAACACCCAATTTTATTTTGATCGGAAACATTGCACTTTAGATGTTTTTTTTGTCGAGTTGGGCCGGGGGGTGGGGGGTCGCTCTCCCACGCTTCCGTACGCTACGTCACTGCTTACGATGCGACGAGATGAAACCAAACCTCTTGACAGACTTGTCGACTTGCTCGACCAACAAAGGTATTATATATTAAAAGTCAACGTATTTAAAATTTCTAATTGCAGCGACACCAAACCTATCGCAAAACAAAACTCTAAGATTGCAAAGATTAAAGTCGCTAGATGATCACTTTATCAGCTAACTAAATCGGCATACCTTTTGCACAAAAGATTTTAGACAAAACTGGCAAGGAGAACATTTTTTCTCAAGATGAACTTCGCATAACGAGAAAAATGTTATCAGTCTGGCCTTGGGCTTGTCAGGTAACACTTACCACAACCTTGATAATTCTGGATATCCCAACAATTTCATCCAGTGTTGTTTTTTTATTATACATTGTAGTGGGTAAAAGCAACTTGGTTGGCTAAAAGCTTACAGTTAAGTCGCGCAATCACGCAACCTACCGAAAGTTCAGTTATCTGCTAGCAGATATCTGAGTTGCCTGCAAATCAGCCTACGATGATTGGCAAGCGGTATCTATTTAACACAAACAAATGTATAATGAAACAATTACTGAATTCGGTTTTTGCGATAAGCAAAATTATTACCTCAACTTTGATAAATTCCGCATTTCATAAAAACCTCATCGAATAATTGTTAATTTTGTCGTCAATTTTGGTATAATTTGATATAGAATTCCACTTACGAAAGAGACATTATCTTATGAACTATAACTAGTACTAACTCCTTAACTCTTTCATGCATATAGGGTTATTCTACATTAATCTAGCAATCATGTACAGTGGGTTTCATCCATTATCGAGCCAATCTTCAGCTAATGATTATTAAGAAGAGAAGTACAGAAAATGTAATTCTACTCACCGAGTTAAGGATTTTATTCACACGCTATTTTGTTGCTTTTGATAATTAGGATTTGAGAGAACCTACCAAATTGACAGCTGAAGCACAAATGCAGTTTCCTCTTGGATTTGCGCATTATAACTGCGAAATCATTAACAATTTAGATTCACAAGTGAAGAAGACTTGCGTGTATCGATTAACCTAATGACCTGATATCAATATGCTATGCAGCAGGGGGTCTATCATAGTTTAGCGTTTAGAAAGATCTGGTGCATTGGAAAAGGCCATTTCGAAGTGCGAGTCAGTGAGCCATGTGAGGCACCCAAATACTTTTCAGGTCGACACTAAGCTATTAATCGCCTGCAATGTTATATATTTATTTAATTTACATATCGAATGAAAAAAAGGAGCTAGAAAAATTGCATGCACATACAGTAACTTATTTTACAGTTTTACATCTTCTTTCTGCCTAAATCGAACAAACATGATGTCTCCACAAATACCATGACTATACGAAAATTTATATACCCCTGTTGGTCCGGCATGCAATCCAACAAGGAACTATAATAATTAGGTTCTAAATAAATCTGGCCATCACGAAATCCAATGTCCACAAAATAGAATGACTCATCCAAGTGCATTGCACCTTCAAAGAGAACAGTTTAGATCTGATTAAGCTATTCAGTATGACTATAAATTAAGTTAGTTCAATTTTTCGGCTGTCGAAAAAAAGAATTGCTAGCCTATCGTTGAAAACAGCTGTCTAGCATTGAAAGAGCGCATTATATATATATATGTATATATATATATATATATATATATATATATATATATATATATATATATATATATATATATATATATATATATATATATATATATATATATATATATATATATATATATATATATACTAATATATATATATATATATATATATATATATATATATATAAAAATATATATGTATATATATGTATATATATGTTGAGTTGTGTAATTGTACACTCCGTAATATGTTAAGGTGAAAATGTTCTCGAGTGTATATATATATTTATGTATATATATTTCATAATTTCCAGTCTTAAATCCGTCTGACCGTGTAGCTCAGTTGGCAGAGCGTCGATCTAGTAATTCGAAGGTCGCGGGTTCAAGACCCAGCCGCGGCAGACTTTATCTTTCTGCTTACGCTGGGTATGGAAATTATATAATACACACTCGAGAACATTTTCACCTTAATATATATATATATATATATATATATATATATATATATATATATATATATATATATATATATATATGGCCAGTATATCAACATCTGTATTAATTGCAAACTTATAGGTTAAGTTTAGATTTCCTTGTATTGGAAAGGAGAATTATTAAGTAATGACCCTTACTGCACCTCTGGGCGAAGCTATACACTTACCTAGTATATCAATTGAATTAGTACCAATTTCGTCGAATATGCACTTATATATCGTAGCTTCTGCACTGCTGTAAATGCGCACAAAGCTCAGAAATAGTGTTAATAAAAATGATATACTGTATAGCTAGACCAATTATTGCCGTTTCGGTTTTTCTGAAAGGATTAAAAATATTCCAACGCCAATCCCGGCTTTCCATGTTTCGAACATTCTGTTATATTACAGACAAACAGTTTTTGTTCAATGGTTCAATGCTTTGTAGTTTAGCTGACTCACTCCGACAAATTTACCAGTCAGCCAATTATCAAATATAATTTATGTCAAACAAGTTTCAAATTTTACGTATACAGTATATATAGTATTGTACAAAACTGTGGGTACATGGTTATGCTGAACATATTATATTATTTCTTCTGAAATAACATAAATTTAAACGTAAACTTTGTTGATTGTTCAGCACGAGCGTTGTAAACATGCAGTACAATAATTAAACGAAGTCTGTTGAGCCCAGAGAGATAATAGTGAAGTTGGCAACATACATTACTTTCACAACTATAGCCAGCATGCAGAATGAAGGTCAAGACACATCGGATGGCATTCGACAACGCGACGCAATTTTGTAGTTTTTGAAGGTTAATAAAACAGCCAATGGAGAATATGTAGACCAAATAACTCAAATGTTATACCGCTTCTAAATTTTTTGATAATTTAAACTGGATTAAAAAATCGAAAAATCACGTCGCGTTGTTCGCCTAACCTAATTTTACAGTTCTGATACTGCGTACAATAACTCTATCAGTTCTAAATTGCGTTTGGAGGACCATTGTGTTTGATTGAGTCAGGAACTTTGACAGAACTCTCACTTACGTCATAGATACAGGAATATACAGACACAGAATATTACACAGAAGTCCATCTCGATTGCTTTTTGCGTAAGCTCTATTCGTCATGATTCGTCGCTCAGCAAGTACCGTAAACAGAAGCAGTCACCCCCTGGACGTGTGCCGTTTTTAGTATTTCCAGGGGGGTGACTGCTTCTGTTTACGGTGCTTGCTCAGTGACGAATCATGACGAATAGAGCTTACGCAAAAAGCAATGGAGATGGACTTCTGTGTAGTATTCTGTGGTACAGATTAAAGGCGTTTGCATGTCCTTGGGACGCAAACACGCTTTATTTTATGTTGGGACAATTCATGATCATTATCAAACTGATTCGTGAATATTTATTTCCGAGTTTCGTGAAAAACGTAGATGTTAACTATATCATACAAGCTAGGTCGAGGGTCGTTTTGTGGTTTATTACAATGGTATCGACATAACGAAATATCTTAAGCAAAATACAATTATTGAAAAAAAACCCACAATATGCGTCATAGTCAAATTATTTTTATCACCAAATTACGAAGAATTATCAGTTATTTAAAATGCTTTCAGCTGCTTTTAGCATAAATAAAGGGTATATATAATTGCTTATGGCAGACAAGCTGTCTGTGTCTAACTATCTCACCTGGGGAGACTGAGTCAAATTATTTTAAAAAGAACCTCTTGATTATATTTCATTAGGTTGTTATCTAGAGAAATTTGTAATAGATTATTAGATTTATAGCTAGACTGAACTATGGACAAAAATATAACTACGAGAAAAAGAACAGACATCCTATCATTAGGAATTAAATTTTTAGCCGACACTTTTATGATGAAAAAAAAATGCCACCTTTGAAACAATTCATTCGTTGCTAATGTAAGATATATTTTAGTTTACGTATCAATTAATTAAGAATTAAGGACGTTAAAATTGAGTTCCAAAGATTGTACATGCAGTAACTTTAATATTTTACAGTTCTGCATTCTCTGCCTAGCACGTGAACTTAATTTGCAATTCCAGTCCTCGCACGAAGCTCCTCGCAGCTCGCTGCGAGTGTATGTAGGGGTACTTTCATCCAATCACAATGCTAAGGAGTTATTTCTAATTAGATGCAAGCACTCGCAGCGAGCTGGAAGGAGCTTCGTGCGAGGACTGGAACTACGCCTTTAAACTGTGTTGCCATAATAGAGTTGTAAATTATCCTGTTTGCTTGTCAGTGCCTGCTCATGGGCAAATATTAGAGAAAACAGGACTTCGTAAGCATCCAGGCAATTATACTCCGATTGATAAAATATCTTTGAAGTGCGCGGAATTTTCGAAATATTTCGAATTGCGATAATTTGGAAATAAAAGGATATTTTGTGGGTGTTTTTCAATAATTAATGTATTCTGCTTTTCTGAGATAATTATTTGATTATCTTGATATCATTGTAATGAACCACAAAAGGATGCTTCACTTGCAGGTTTGCACAGTAGAAATCAATACAATTATTTTATTTTGTGATAAGTTCACTTCTTGAAGTATATCCTTTATCATCTAAGCATCAGATTAACGTGAAGCACTAAACAACTAGCGCATACAGCTAAGGACAGTTTAGATTAACTGAATTTACTTCCAATTTACCACGTTTTAATCAGTATTCACCTTGTGTGATAGATATGTTTTGGGCGCCTCCCACACTTTATGGCAGACTAAAATAGAACACGCGACATCTCTAAAAAAATTTAATGCTTCATACTTATAACAATTATATATACTATTCCAACCTTTTTGGGAGAGTACAGACATAATTTCTGCGCTTCAGATATTGATATTTATGCCTAATTTATGCGCTTCAGATATTGACATATGTGTCGTGTTGGAAACCCACTAAAACAATAAAATGCCATACCGGATCCGTTGTTGCAAAGGCATCATATAACCTATACCGTAGAGATAGAGACTATAATGTAGATACACGAAAAAATGGAGGAATCGCAGTATATCTTCGACAAAACTTGGAAGTAGTTCGTATCATTCGGGAAACAGAATTTAAAATGATTAGTATTATACTTATTCTCCCAAAGGGACATAAAATGTTAGTTATTGGAGCCTATCACCCCCAAGATTTAGTTATGATGAAACAGATTTCTTGAATCGAATTGTGGAAGTTGTTGACGATTTTTTAGACATTAACCCAAATGGCTTAGTTCTCTTTGGTGGAGACATTAAGCATCTAAACGTTAGTCAACATTGTTTGAAATACTTTGTATAAACAATTCTTTGTAAATAAAAGGCAGCTGGAGATTTTGGGCGATTGTTTGCCTGTAGTGTTGCAGCGATAAGGTAATTACGCCTTTATTAAACTCATTTTACTTGCAAAAAATATTTCATAATGGGCTGAAGCAAGACAAATTTGGAATAGATCTATTGTATAATAATCTTATATATAATCTTCATGACATCCGTTGTGGGCTTCTATATGAACTTCAACTGTGGAATAATTATCAGATAAAATATGATATACCCCGCGAGTGCTGTTGTTTAAACCAGATACTACCTCTTCCAGTGCTAAACTGCTTTTCTTGCCGATAGCGGTTTAGTATCACAACAGTAAATATAACTAATCTAACTTTACAGTTCTGATACTCCATACAATAACTCTAACAGTTCTAAATTGCGTGTGGAGGACCATTGTGTTTGGTTGAGTCAGAAACTATGACAGAACTCCCATTTACGTCAGAGGTACAGGAATGCACAGACACACAATACTACACAGAAGTTCATCTCGATTGCTTTTTGCGTAACCTCTGTTCGTCATTATTCGTCACTCAGCAAGTACCGTAAACAGAACCAGTCACCCCCCTGGACCTGCGCTGTTTTTGGTATTTCCTGGGGGGTGACTGCTTCTGTTTAAGGTGCTTACTGTGTGACGAATCATGACGAATAGAGCTTACGCTAAAAGCAATGGAAATGGACTTCTGTGTAGTATTCTGTGGTACAAATAAAAGGCGCTTGCATATCCTTGGGGCGCAAACACACTTTAGTTTATGTATATAGTTGGGACAATTCATGATCATTATCAAACTGACCATTTATTTCCGGGATTCGTGAAAAACGTAGATGTTAACTATATCGTACAAGCTAGGTAGAGGATCGTTTTGTGGTTTATTACAATGGTATCAACATAACGAAATATCTTAAGCAAAATACAATTATTGAAAAAAAAAACACAACATGCGTCATAGTCAAATAATTTTTTTACCAAATTACGAAGAATTATCAGTTATTTACAAATGCTTTCAGCTGCTTTTAGCATAAATATAGGGTATATATAATTGCTTATGGCAGACAAGCTGTCTGTGTCTAACTATCTCACCTGGGGAGACTGAGTCAAATTATTTTAATAGACCAAAAATAACTTCCTTGATACTGTAAGTTTGCACGGTAAAAATTAATACAAAGGTATTATTTTGGGGATACGTGTGTTTCTCATTATGTCGTCGTTTCGCGAATGCATGGGGACAATCCATGACGGTTCAAAAACTTGTAATAAAATATAAATGTGATGCCCCCACAAACACCAAACATTTCTAGCATCCATCAAACAAGAAACTAATATCATTTCACGACATCGAATGATCACAAAAATAAAATTTCAAAATCGAATGTTCACAAAATTCGGTCTCGTTCGGTCACAAAATCTTCACAAAAATTCGGTCACAAAAATTCAGTCACAAAATCAACTCAAGCTACGTCTTGCATCGTTGACTTTTCACTCATAAACAACTTAGGCTCGTTGTCTATATAGTTGTTTTAACAACGCGATCGCACGGGCGCAGTTCAATTTCTGCCAGAGGGCGGCTGGTTCCATTTTTCGCCACTGCTCCTGATTAGGACTGATAAATGTATAAAAGTTCCACTCGAAATTAAATCCCTTCAACAGTCAGTTAATATCGAATGAAATGCACAAATCTTGATAATTGAAATTGATCCAGTGCATGTTTGTACAGGAGGGAACATGAACAATACCAAGTTTACAAACCAGGAGCGCCTCCTTGCTACATAACTTTCAGTATTATGTAATCTAGTCAAAGGAATCAACAATGTATAGTTGGAATTATTTCGTTTCAGGTCGACACTTCCAAACTATAGTAATCGCTTGCAATGTTATATATTTATTTCATTTACATATTCAATGAAAAAAAAAGAACTAGAAAAACTGTACACTAACTTATTTTATAGTTTTACATCTTCTTTCTGCCTAAATAGTACAATCGTGATGTTTCCACAAATACCATGCCAATACGAAAAATTATATACCCCCGTATGTCCGGCATGTAATCCAACAAGGAACTATAATAATTACCTTCTAAATAAATCTGGCATGGCCATCACGAAATCGAATATCCACGAAATTGAATGTCTCATCCAAATGCAATGCTCCTTCAAGGAGACGAGTTTAGAGCTGATTAAGCTATTCAATCAGTATGAATATAAATTAAGTAAGTTTAATCTTTTCGGCTGTCGGAAAAAAATAACTGTCGTTGAGAACAGCTGCATGTTTAGCATTGAAAGATCTCACTAGTATCATATTGCGGCAAATTGCAAACTTAAGTTAAGTTTATATTTCCTTTTATTGGAAAAGAGAATTATTAAGTGATGACCCTTACTGGATTTCTGGGCGAAGCCATACAGCTATCCAGTATATAGGCCTAAATTGAATTAGTATCAATTTCGACGAATCAGTTATATCGTAGCTTATGCGCTGCCGTAAATGCGCACAAGACTCGGAAATAGTGTTAATAAAAAATGATATAGCAAGATGAATCATTGCGGTTTCGGTTTTTGTGAAAGGATAAAAAGAATTCCAAAGCCAGTCCCGGCATTCCATGTATCGAACATTCTGTTATATTACAGATAAACAATTTTTGTTCAATGGTTCAGAACGTTGTAACCTGACTCGGTCCGACAAATTTACCATATGCTTCATTAGATTTTAGTTTTGTGAAAGCAGCCAATTAAATGGAATCTATGTCAAACAAGTTTCACATCTCACGTGTACAGTATATATAGTATATAGTACAGAACTGTAGTGCATGGCTATGCTGAACGTCAACAAAGAATATAGACAACTGTAAATTACATTATATTATATTATTTCTTCTGAATTGAAATGAAATAAAATAAAATTAAATGTGAAACTTTGTTGATTGGTCAGCACGAGTGTTTGTAAACGGTAAATCAATTAATCGGAATCTAATTGTTTTTGTTTGTGGAAATACCACGTAAATTTATAAATTTACGTGGTGTTTCCACAAACAAAAACAATTATATTTTATCGCCTTGCAAACATTCAAAGAACTTATTAATCGGAATCTGTTGAGCCCAGAGAGATAATTCGCAAACTGTGTTGCTGGCATCGTTCATTCCTTTCACAATAAAGGTCCAGACACACAGAATGGCATTCGACAACGCGACGCGGTTTTTTAGTTTCTGAAGGTTAATAAAACAGCGAATGATATCTATGTAGTATACAAATAAGTCTAAATCTAATAGCGCTTGTAAATTCTTGGATAATTTAAACTAGGATTAAGAAAATCGAAAAATCACGTCGCCTTGCCGAATCGCGTCAGGTGCGTCTGGACCTTCATTATAGGGAGCTTAAGCATGCAAGACGGCAACACGAGGACGACGGCCAAAACAAATTCCTTCAAATAAATGATAGTAAAGAAAACTTGTCGTATATTATAATTCGTATGAACTTAATACAGTATAAGAAGCTGAAAACATTGGCTTTATGTTTGCGAAGAGTTCTACTGACCGAATTTTAAGTTGCACTTGTTACGCCTTGAAATGCAGGCGTTGTATAAAAGACGTGAAAATCTGTGATTTGCCGTTGTAAACAGAGCGACGACCACGTCTGAAACTCCCCTGGGACTTTAATTATTTATTCACTTTTCATTGACTCATGTAGTGGTTGCCGTCGTCGTCGTGTTGCCGTCCTACATGCTTAAGCTCCCTAATGACATAATATGCCAAACGAAAACACAATATCTTTCATATCATATTGAACATTTGAAATCTATAAAGTGCAAAAAGGTCAAACGAAATGCATCTTTCCTCGTTTCAAATAGACTTCCTCAAGTGCTTTATAAGTAGGCCTATTTATGTACTTAACTAGAATGAATACTTATAGCAAGACTGACACATTGTTTGAAATACTCTGTAAAAACAATTCTTTGTATATAAAAGGCAGCTGGAGATTTTGGGCGATTGTTTGCCTGTAGTGTTGTGACGATAAGGTAATTACGCCTTTATTAAAGTCATTTGACTTACAAAAGGTATTTCATAATGTGCTGAAGGAAGACAAATGATATCCGTTGTGGGCTTCTATATGAACTTGAACTGTGGAATAATTATTAGTTAAAATATAAACGGTATTATAAATATTTCGCCAAACACAAGTGCATGACATTTTTCATAAATAGTTCGTGGACAATGTAATTTCCCATTAATATAATTTTATAGTCCATTTTACACGAGCAATCAATGATAAGAAACATTATTGTATTTGTATTGGTTGTGAACTATATTTACCCACGGTAGACTTATCAGGATTTTACATCCATGAAAGATGAAAATAGAATACAATAGTTAGGCTACAGATTACAGAATATAGAAGTTAAAATACTAGGCTACTGTAATTATATACACATATATTACAAGAATACTATGACCTGTTTTCCATAAGTGCCGTGCTCAACATAATAATATAAAAAATTAAAGTTATTGACTAATGTTTAAAGTTGCTACAGTCTGACTTCAATTTACGCAATGGGCTAGATCGTCTCAACTCAACCAGAAGAGAGTTATAGTACACGTACAGAACGCTATTGCTAAAACTACTTTTCAAGCTGTAATTTGTGCGTGGTTGAAGTAAAGCCAATAAAACTACCGGCCAACACAGAAACTTTTACGGCTATAGATCACTCATGCGAGAAAACTTAATTCACACCACGATTTAGTGCCATTGCCAAAATCCATCAATCACTCACAATTAACCCTGACAAAGGTGGTTTTCCCTGTTAGGAACAATAGTGAACAGTCGAAAGTAGGTGAGCTTTCCCATGAGGGCAGAAATCTAAACATACTTTCTGCCACCAGCAATACCGAACAATTGCATAAAGTGCTTCTACAAATGTAAATAAAAAAACCCAGTGGAAACAAAGCTGAAGCCACTTTAAATGCTACGCCAAACGTGCTGAATTCAAAAGAAACATTTCAGATCCCTGTCCGAATTAGCCATCGTCCAGCTAAAAAGCAAGCATCGCGTAGAACTGTAAGGAGAATAAGAAACAGAAATAATGCACGGGAAATCGAACAGTCTTTTTTTCCACAGCGTGGGAAATATTGCCGCTCCCCATTATGGCAAGAACGCCTAGATTTTGTAACACAACTAACAACATTAGTATAACATTAAAAAAACGGGACTTCCAATTCCTAAAGTTATACCCAAATGCATGGTTATTAACGCTCGTACTCTAGCAAAACCTGATGCCGCTGTCTCCCTAAACGTTGAGTTGTGCACTTATAACATTGATATAATTGTTTCGTTACCGAGACTTGGTTAAACGACAAAATTCGGTCAAGCCTGGTGTGTCTCGGCAATTACGTTCTTCTCAGAAAAGACCGGTGTGACTCGCGGTCGGGGGTTGGAGTAGCTATTCTGTATAGAGACGACTGGAAAGTTAAAAATCTTGATTTTGACAACAACCTTGAGTGTGTTTGGTGTGAAATTGTATCAGTTAATACTAAATACTACGTAGCTTCAGTATATCAACCACCTGACGCCATTTATCCTGAGACTGAGTTACTAAATCATTTGTCTGAAACTATAGAACAGATTCTTTATCCTCAGCCCAATGCAACAATAATTATAGCAGGAGACATTAATCAATTAAAAACTAAAGACCTTATCAGTCAGCACAACTTGGAACAATTAGTCAAGAAGCCTACCCCAAATCATAAAATTTTGGATGTTTTTTTAACCAACTGTCCACATCTTTGGGAAAAATCAAAGGTTTTTAAAGGTCTAGTAAGATCTGACCATTTGGTTGTCATGGTTTCTCCGCGACATGCTATAAAACCCGAAAGAAAGGATGTCTACTTTAGAGACGTAAGAGCTCATCGGAAGTTCAGTATGATGAGGAAATTGGAGACATGTGATTGGAGTCACATTCATAATTGCAATAATGTCAATGATACAGTTACTCTATTAAATGACACTATCACTAACATGTTTAATGATTATTTCCTGTTAATTAAAGTAAAAATGTCAACACGTGACCCACCATATATGTCTCCTTTGGTCCAACACTTATGTAAGATAAGGAATAAGAATATAGCGAAGGGAGTCAACAATGCTCTTCAAAAAGTATTGATGAGATAATTCGTCGAAATCTTGTTCGTTCCGTTGATCATGAGAATAGAAAAAATAGTTTTGGATCCGAGTGGTGGGATACTGTGAATATAATTACTGGCAGAAAAAGCAAGAACATTAATATTAGCTCAGTCATCCATCCACAACATATTAACTCGTACATATTAAATTAACTCAAAATGTAAACACGGATGAGAATTACATATCCCCCAATTCATACCAATTCCTGTAGGCACTCGAGTTCCTATTCATAAGTTTTTTGACGAAACTAAAACGAACAGCGCCAGGTCCTGACGGGCTTCCATATTGGTTATGGAAAGACTTTGCACAGCTTTTAGCGCCCATAATTACCAAAATGTTCAATCTCTCAATAGAACAACAATGTGTCCCTCTAACATGGAAGCTCGCCAATGTGAATCATTTACCCAAAGAATCTCCTTTGACAGAGTGTAATCAGTTGAGGCCTATATCGCTCACAAACATAATTTTGAGATTATTTGAAAGGGTAGTTAATAAACAGGAGATTGCGTCTGCATTCAAATCCGTGATCGGACGAGATCAATTTGCTTATAAAGAGGGAAAAAATACTACCGATGCTCTGATTATGTGTTTGCATCATTGGCTCATGAAGTGGCTGGATGAAGGCGCAGATTCTGTTAGGGTAATATCATTTGACTATAAGAAAGCGTTTGACTCGGTATCTCATAACATTATTTGTGAAAAATTGAAAACACTCGAAATTAACCCGTATACAATAAACTGGATTATTAGTTTTCTGGCCAACAGAAAACAAAGAGTTCTTGTTGATTGCATAGAAACTGTTTATGTTGATATTAACAAAGGCGTAGCGCAGGTTACGGTTTTGTGTCGCTTTCTATTTTCGTTGATGGTTAATGATATAAAACCCATGGATGCGCAAAACAACCTATTGGTCAAATTTGCTGACGATATAACCACAAGTGCTCCAGTAAAATCAGGATCGGATTCTGCTGAGGCTGAGGCGGAAAGCATTCAGAGTTGTTCGGAAGCAAATCAAATGACATTAAATCTTTCTATAACGTGGGAAATGGTTGTGCACGGTGGGTCTATGAAACCATTACCGGCATTGAACGAAAGAGCTGGTTGAAATTACTATAGGTGTCACATTTCAGGAAAATCCATGTTGCTGGGATCTTCATATCGATGATCTTCTGTCAAAGGGTAGTGGGCGTATGTACATATTGAGAGTGTGTAGATGCTATGGTTACTCTGCAGATCAGCTAAGCAAATTACTCGATTCGCTAATCATGTCACTCTTTTACTATTGCATCGAAGTGTGGGGCTCCGCTCTCCAAAAGAAATATTTGGATCGTATAGACAAGTTTTTCCGGCGGGCTTATTGTTATGGATATGGGACAAAGGGTATTAAGATATCTGAAGTGATCGAGGAGAGAGACAGAAAATTATTTAGCAAAATCGTATCGTATCCACAACATGCTCTACACGAATTGCTTCCTGTGTGTAAACAAAGGATTTTAAGACAAAGGCAACATAATTTATTTTACCTCAAATTAAAACGGAACGATTTAAACGATCCTTCAAAAATAGATGTCTTTTTAACTATTTTTAACTTTCATATAATTAATTAGAATAGATCAATTTTTTAACTGTAATAATTAGGAATTTGACATTTGTAAAGTTGCACGTCTGTTGTGACTCTAGACAATAAAGACTTTAAATTAATAATAATATTCTATTGGTGTCTCTCAATGTATAATTTGTTACGCTATACTTCGATCAACAAACATTTCAGGTAGAAAGTCTGGCACAAAACTATTCAGAGAGGTAGCAAATAAGTATAGACCTCTATAGATTTTGCAATCTTTCGCTGAGATTGAAGGTTTTTCCAGCTCAGTTATTTAATTAGATATTCAGCATTTGCATCATAATTAGATGAAGTAAGTACTCTAGAGGCTCGATTTTGGAGTTTTTGCAGTTTATTTGCAAGAGTGCGGCCGCATCTGTCTTAAACAACGCAACAATAATCGAAATAGGGCTGAACTAAGCAATTGTAAATAAGTTGCATTGTGGAAGGTGGGGCAAATTGGCTTCTACGATTTAATGCACCTATGCCAGAAGCGACTTTTTTGCATAATTTCTCGATATGAACATTCCAAGTCAAGTTCTCGTCTATGTATACACCAAGTGACTTTGTGCAATAGACTTGTTTAATTGGAACGTCCTTTATTGTCAGTGAAGGACTTGAGTTAAAATACTAATCCTTTGACGAGAGCAATTAGCATAATTCTGTTTTTGACTGGTTTAGGGTAAATCTATTAGCTACCAATCACTCACTGCGAGCGGAGCCATACACACGCCATATACGCTGCAGGTCCGCAATTTTGAGAGCACTTAATTTCTGACAATAATGTTTATTTATTCTTTTTTCTTCGTTATGAAAACATAAATATGTAAGAGCTCATTGTAAAATAAGAGCTCAGAAAATGTACATTTTCAAGTTTTTTTATTGGGTTGACATTTTATGTGTAATGTAGCATGATCCACGCGGGCTTGTATCCGTCATGACGATTAATTATTAATCGGCACGGTTTTATTCAATCAGAATCGAGTAAATTGGCTAAAATGATTTTAATACGGTTATGTTAGAGTTACAGTATGTTAATCGCATCATAATACAAGTTTAACCAAGCTATGCAATCGCGTGCAAAAATAATGAGACTTTTCGCATTTCTGGCCATTTTAAAGAACGTTGCCCTCCACCCTGCATACCGCCATGATCAATGTTGGAAAAAGAGGGTTTAAATTTCTCTTTTCAGTCATTCACACTACATTGAATTGGGGGTGAGGGGCATTTATGCGCGGTTGTCTCAATAATTTCTGCACCTGATTGTCTCTATTTGTACTTTTGAATGAAGCGTAATTCGTTCATGTTGATTCAACTTATTTCTCCGGGAAAGACGCTGACTTGGATTTTTTGCTCAATGAATCTTTTGCTATATAATATTATTTCTCATCGGTTTTCTATAACTGAGTACTTCATGTAAGAAGAATATTGGGGATCTTAAGAACTATAGTTATTTTTCTTTAGGAAAGGAAGATTAATTGATGAACATAATATACATTGGAAAAAATTATAAACTAATAAATAAATTTCAGACAATTTTTTTCTCATGGCTGATAATCATAAGTATATATTTTTTTCTCTCAAACAGAGTATTTTCTTTCAGTTCAAGAATTTTATAACAGACAACGCATCGTTCTGACCTATACTTACACACAATTTTGGAAAAATTTTAAACTAGATTTTAAACCCAATTCAAGTTTTTATCCCCGAGCTAACGGCGCGGAGCGTCGTTTCGGGCGTTAACCCGGGGGGAGGTACTAATTCCGCCCGGCTATTTACACTCGGGGAAAGGAAAGCACTAGCGAAGTCTAAAGTTCATCAAATATCGTGCGCGCATGCAGGGGCGGATCCAGGATTTTTCGTACGTTAGTCAAAGTTTTCGGATGTACAATCTAGTTTTGCGGGCGGCGAATGCGCGAGGCACCTAGGGGGGTCTGTCCCCCAGGAAGTTTTATCTTTTTAAACCACCGAAACGCAATTTGCATCACTCTGAAAGCAGCTTCAACAAAAAATTAACTTCATGAAATGGGAGATAATTATAGCAACTACCAGTCTGACTGACTCTCACAACTCGCTCCTTAGGGAAAAGTAAAGGAGAAGTACTTGCAGAAATGTGATAATTGTGGAAGATGTTTCATTTCATCAAATTTTTAGGCTTGTTGAGTCATTGATCACTTGACTAGTAATCACTACAGTGTCATATTACTCAAATAAACATATATCAATATTAAAGTCTTAACATTCATCTATAAAACCTGACCTTTATATCCTATGTATACTGCATTAATGCATTTATATAGGCTATCCCCCCATATTAATAGCCTTCTGAGTTCTGACGGACCTTCAACCGCAGAATTACAAATATGCAAATTTGTTGTGCAAATCAAAATTCACAGCTAAATCTAAATCAAGATACGCGTATTCAAGTTACAATTTTACATATGCATGGCGCGCATCTTGTTCGCTTATAAATATTGTTATGCTGTCTATATCGAAATAAAATTTACATATCACATTAAATTTACCTTATTGCACTTCAGAATAAAGATCTCGGCGCCAATACTTCTACTCAAACAGTCAAACTGTAGTTCGTGCTATTCGTGGCGCTTACGCCGCTTAGCAACTGCTCACTGAATGGAACTCTCCGATATTTAGTGTTGATTTTCCTCCCAAGATCAGCGCAACAGTCTTGTACTAAAGACAGCTAAATCATTCACCGCAAATGCGGATTGAATCGTTTCGTGAATACTACAAGGACTGGAGTCTGGAGCAGCAGACATTTCCGAATTTTCCGTAGATATATTTAAATTGAATCTTTCGACAAAGCTACAACAAGACACTTCGAATGAGCACGCGCTCGGAAAGACTTTAACACGCGTCAAATATTAATGATATTCCAACTAATGGAGCGCCCCTGACTTTTGTAAATCGGTCAGAACTCCCCACAGATCAGTCAAAATCGCAAAAAATCGCTTGTTACCATGGCAATAAGCGTCCAGACCAATCAAAACACTGGATTTTGACTTTTTGACTGACCGACTTTGCGTATGTCAGCTGCTCATTGACTTGACTAAGCTCGTCGGCTCAACCACTGTATGAATTTGATCACTGGACTACAGTTCGATTGGAATGTTAATTGCTAGCGCTGCATGATAATAGATACTGGACTATTATAAGATGTCGCTGCATGATAAAAAATAACTGGACTATTGGTCGAATATTTAAGACTTTAATTAAGTTTGCAATTTTTACGTTAGTCGCGTGACTGGTTTGACGACCCCTAAATCCGCCCCTGCGCGCATGGCTATAATACAAGGGTGGACCTCTTTACTGATCGCAAAAATATGGCTGTTTGCCAGGAGTGGGATAAGCACACTGAGTATATTAAAGCAAGATTTCAATTTTGAAAAGCATATATTGGGAAAATCACGTTTCACACAATGAGCTCTGACGCGATTATTGTTTGAAAAAAGGCGAAGAATTGATTTACTATGGAAAATCATGAAATATAGGGCAAGTTCGCTTTGAATGTTTAATGTTTGATCTGATTATGAATTTTGTTGCTTTGTAAACAATTCATTGCGTAAAACATGCACTGCTATTTTCCTTTTCAAAGAAGCTGTAAGTTTCCAGTTTAATTTAAGAAAAAGAGGTAAATGTAAAGGAGAGCAAGTTAATTTGAAGACCTAAATGAAATTATTCAACAATTTGAAGTAAAAACAATTTATCGGCAAAAGCAGTTTAGTTATTAAAATGAACATTTCAAAATATTTTACGAAGAAATCCAGGTTAAATTTTACAGTAAATCAAAGCTCTCAAAATCCAGAACAACATACCTACAGTACATATATATATTTCGGAAAGCCATTGTTATATAGTTAAAAGCAATAATCTTTCGACTATTTTTGCCGCGTTCTTCAAAAGTCAATCTCGTACCCAGAGCAATGCCTGTGCGCGGGCTAGGAATTGCATCGGGCTCTGGGGAAATTGAATTTTTCCTTTGCTGCGATTGGTTTAACGTTTATCAATCGTACATGCCGACAAATCACCGGAACCCCTAAGTTTAGGGGTTCCGGTGGTCAATTTCCCCAGAGCCAATGCAATCCTAGCCGCGCACAGATATTGTTTTGGGTACGAGATTGTTCAAAAGTATAATAAAAATTAAGATTATCTTATCGTGTAGCCATGGCAACACTGACGTAAATGCGAGCCTGCATTCATCAGTGTTGATCAATTACTAACACGTTATGTTAATAAATCAATGTTTGGAAAATATGGGCGAGGGGTTGCTGCATGCATGTATTTCTAGTTTATGTTGATATACAGACTTACCGATCGTAAACAAGCACTAGAATTTATTGCAAACTTTCATCTCCTATGATTTTAATTCAGATTATGAGAGATGAGCTCAAGCAAATCCGGTCGCACATGCGCAAAATATCAGTCTATTTTTGCGAACTGACTATACACATTAAAAACACGTTACACCACACGTTACACCGTACGTTACATAATAATCTGTAATTTGGTAAAATGAAACATCTTCTACAATTATCACATTTTGCAGGTACTTCTCCTCTACTTTTCCCTAAGGAGCGAGTAGTAAGAGTCCAATTTCAAGACATAAATTAATTTTTTGTTGAATAGATACCAAACAAGAGTTATACGATGTTATAGATAGCTATGTATAAGATAGAAAATGATCACGTGTGTTCAGTGAAAAACAGAGTCCCGAAAATTAGAAAACACTCCATTGGTATCTATAACACTCAATAAGTGTCTATAAAACTCAATTAAGGTATCTACAACAGTCAATAGGTATCTATAACACTCAATAAGTAATAGCTAATTAAAACATAAGCAGCTGATTTTTATCTATACTATCAATACTCGAGCCGAAGGCGATAATTGTATAACAGATAAAGATCGGATGCGAATGTTTTATCGTGCTTATAAAACAACCTATGTTACGAGTTCATTGGCGAAGTAATTTTTAAAATAAACACTGTCTAAGTCGAGAAAATGAAAGCTGCAGTTTATGTAATAATGTAAATCAGGACAAATTTTTATGCGATTTACAAACATTAATTAAACATTCATTTCTTTTGAATTTTCTTCATGCATTATTAATGAGTTTTATAAGTATCTATTACACGCACTCCATACATAGATATCTTATATACACTAGATAGCGCATCTCGTTTACTAAAATTGAAGCCAAGATTATTCCAGCGGTTATCCCCATTTGAATAGATGGCGGCTATGCATATTGGAGATTCCCACTCGCTAATAAACGCTTGAAAAATAACAATAACTTTCATGATTTGAATAGTTTGAAAATGTATTTGGAATAGGTTTAACTTAACGTTTAAGTTTCCTGTTTAAGAAATAGAAAACATACGAGTCTTCTCATTTCATGGGAATATGCTGACTTCTGCAAACACGGCTTCAATTTTTGAATTGCAGAATAATTAGATGCACTATCTAGTGTATATAAGATACCTATGACTCTATACCTATATTTATAACATTCCATTCACTCCATTGGTATCTGTAACACTCCGTAGCCTATGGATGTTACAGATACCTATGGAGTGTTATAAATACCTATAGAGTGTTATCGATATCTATTGAGTGTTATAGATACCAATGGAGTACTAGCACTGCACTGCCATTGTATTTTGAACGAGAATTGGCAAACCCAAATAAAGATACTTTTCGAGTATTCCTGTAGTATTAAAGAACGGCATAAGCATTTTATATAAAATTGGTACGCTGAGCGTACATGCGCCCGCTATCAGTATGATTCAGCAGATCTAGCTTGAGTAGGTTCAAGATAGGCTATAGATACAAATACATTCATTTCTTGTTCTCTATTGACATCCAATAGCTCTGAAGGTCGCAAACAGTTTTTATATCATTTTTACCAGCTTAATCTAGTTTTATTCCAACGGACACCGTCCGTTAATCGAGTTTTCATAATAATCATAAAATCATAACAAAATTTTTTCATCGTCAAAATACGAAAGTTTGGGACACTCCTTGCCAAAATGAGCTGTTGGACGTCAGTTCCAGTCTCTTTCAATTGTTTTTGTCTGCGCGGTTATATATTACAACACCAAGCTAGCTGGCCTCATTTTGTGGACTCCAGGGTTTCCTAAATTGTCATGTGACGACCAACATACAGTTTTTAGAAATAGTGATATTTTTGCATTTAACGATAACATAAATTAACATTAATTAAGTTAACGCGACAAGCTGGCGGAAAGCTACAATATTTTGAAAATATATTTGGAAGTTTTGGTTGTCAAACAGCTGGTGCAAGATTTATAATAAAGTGTTTTTTTTAGAGTATTTGAGATGATTAAATATATATACATATATATTTATAAATTTCATACAAATTGATAGAGTGATTCTATTAAATTACGCTCGCTTTCCAGTAAAGACGAGATAGCGTTGAGAATCAATTAATTTGAAATACCTACCTTGTATTAAAATTCACGTCGTACTCATTTTCGCTCACTTTAAATTTGCGCACCTTGTTGAGACTTATTCGCGCTGCTTTAAATTCGCGCAAGTAATTTTCCATGTTCCTTCTTTTTGGTTTGTTTATTAATAGAACTATTCATGCTAACGTTTATTATAAATAGAACTATTATTATAATGAGTATTTTTGATCGATCTCATGTCAAATTATATACAAATATTTTTGAATGACATCAAAAGATGGCTTCAAAATTATGTAATGTAATGTAAGCAAAATTGATGATAGCTAACAATTAATAAAGCGCCAGTTCAAAATACCAACAAGAACTAATACAATCATGCAAGTCCAAGAATATAAACTCAACTGATTTGCATTAGTAACAATGAGTGTCTCACAAAGATTTTCGCGCGGATTATATTTCACGCAGTACTAAAATTTGCGTACCCAGCGCTGGGCGAATTCTAGAACTGCGCGAATTTTAATACAAGTAAGATACTTAAATATACATATATTGCAGGCCTGTTAAAGAAACTTACCTTTAATGTTGTAATAAAAATTGAAAAGTAGAGTTAAATTGGTCTAAAGCAATTGCAATTTACGCACGGCAGTGTATTGTCTATCAACGCATTAACAACTCGAGTAAATACAATTCAAACCAAGGTCTGTGTTCACAAAATCTACATAGTATACATATTGAAAAGAATATCCAAGAACATTAACTTACCGTAAATGTCGACGAAAACCAAAAAGCAAAGATGGCAAATGAAATCAGCGAAACTAAAAATGTCATAAACTTCTTTGGCTTTTTGCAATATGAAAGCACAGACGCTTTGGCTTATAAATAGTTATGTGATCCATTCTTGTCATCATTCTTGACGTTTTGATCAAACATCTTCCTCCCTCCTGTCTCAAACATATTTCGAGTGCAATACGCTCCGCGGTCTAAAAGACCGCGGGCGCAAAAATGGAACGTTTTAGTCAAAGCGTTTAGTTTGGGTATAAATGTTTAATTAGAGGATCATTACCTGTGATTTGTTAAACATGTACAACCATTGAGGTTGAGTTGCGTAGAAAGTAACCGAAAAATATTTGTACAAGTTTACAGTACTTACAAATATCAAGCGTTGTGTTTCCTTTGATAAAAGTTGTTTCTGCGATACTATGTTGACATTTGTGACATTCAGACCACAATTTTATATTGTTTAGGCTGTTCTCCTTCACGCCTTCCAATATTCGATCGACCGTTCAAAGTCAGATACATAAAAAAGTTTCTTGTTTAGCGGATAGACTGTTCTCTTCCTCCTGGCATTCAATTATTTATATTTAATTATCGATAATGTTGCATGTCATAGAAGAATCACACTTTATTTCTTTAAGCATAATTTTAAAAAAACGTATAGTTCCTCGCGGAATTTTAAAAACCTGTAGCAGTGCATATTTATGATTAAAGAAAGATTACATTATTGATTAGAAAAGGCACATGTACATCTACGTATGAACATTAGCACTATCCGTGGAAAAATGGTTTAGGAAATATCCAGATCAGCCGAAGTATTTCAACATTTTCAATTTACTATAAAATTATATCCACGAGTCGCCTGCGTGGCAGTTATAGCAGCCTTTTGCAATCATCAAGTCACAACCCATGATTATACTCCTATCCAGACGCAGAGTTTGATAAATTATGAATTACGCAAACTTCTATTTGTCTTTCATAGTTTCCTTCTCGAAATTTATAAATCATATATTATATTGTGTAATCCCAAAGGCAGAAAACAACAAATGAACTGGACTAACAATTGAAATTACTTGACGGTAAACAAATAAGATTACATTCGGGTTGAATGGTGCGCAGATTTTTCGAACTCGATAGATGAACACAGACACAGTTCGTAAATAAGTTTATACTTTATAGTACGGATCCAAAATGTTCACGAGAATAGATGATCGATATAGTCGTATACAATCGGTTATCGTTTATCGGTTCGAAGTAAATAACATGAAAATGAAAAATATCTACTTAAACTATGAAAATACTGTTTGCGTGACTATATATGAATCACTTGATCACGCGATCGCACGAACACGTAATAACTATCAATAAATGAACTATATCATACCTAAACATGCATTAACTAAACATAAGTGAATTGATTTCAACTGAATATACAATAGCTAAATCATTTAACAACATATAAAACCTGTGATTGCAAATGTACAAAAGAAAGTTCGAATGTGTACTCACGTTGGTTTACACGCGTACGCGCACCAATGACTTTAACTTTGGCTTCAAAACCACTGCGAGTACGTAGAATACAATGTGGATAGAAATAATTTACCAACAGGTATCACAATAACGTCCACAGATACAAAACTTTGTTCTTACACAACAGAACGAACTAGAGGATTGACCTTCCTAGAGTCACGCAACTATACTGCAAACTCGATCCAGTAGGCGGAGTTTGACTAATGGTCGAGGGTCGAGGGTAATAGGTCGAGGGCGAGGGTAGAATGTCGACGGTCAAAAAAAATGTCGAGAGTCGAAAAAATTGTCGAGTGTCAATTTTTTGACTCTATAATTTGTTCGAAAATTTTTAGTAAAAGAATAAACTACTTACCATTACACATACGTATCACAATTAACTTGCTTTAGCCCAACGTCAATGTTTTAGCCCAACGTCAATGTTTTAGCCCTATTATGGAATTTGCCACGGCGCAGAGTAAACAAACATATATGTTTTATACGGCAATGTATACAAACGAATAAACCCTATTTTTATCATCATAAAGTTAACTGATCAAATTTCGATCGTTGCAGTCAAAAGGCGCCGCTTCACATGCCCAGGGGCGGCGCTAACCCTCTTCGAGTGGGGGGGGGGGACGTGAGTGATCTTTTGCCGAATGTTGTTTGATAATTTTGCCGAGAATACTTTAGAGATAAACTAAGCAATGCTAAAAATAGCAAAGAAAGTTGGCGAACTATTAACGAATTATTAAACAAAAAGCCTAAAACTTCAGAGGTTAAAGAACTAGATATAAATGGCCAACTTATTACTGACGATGATAAAATTGCAGATGCCTTCAATCAATATTTTTCCACAATTGGCAGTACGTTGTCTGACAAGATCACAGGTAACTGCATTGATCCAATGAACTTTGTGACTCCTCTTGATGGTAGTATATTCAACTTTACAAGCATTACACTCCAAGAAACAATAGATGCACTCAATGAAATTAAAACTAAGAAATCTCCAGGGCTTGATGGTATTAGTATAAGGTTACTAAAAGATGCATCTAACATTGTGGCAGGACCACTAGTGAACATATTCAATGTATCCCTTCAAAGAGCAATTTTCCCTAATGATTGGAAATTAGCAAAGGTGACCCCCATATTTAAAGAAGGAAATAAGGCAGACTGTGAAAATTATAGGCCAATATCTGTTATTTCAGCTGTAGCTAAACTTTTCGAAAAACTGGTATACCTGCAGTTAAGTTCATTCTTGAGGTTGAATGGCATTCTTGTGGAACAGCAGTCTGGCTTCCGTCATCAACATTCTACTGAAACTGCACTGCTTAGTTCTACAAATGAATGGTTGTTCAATATGGACAGAGGTTTACTTAGCGGAGTTTTATTTCTGGACCTTAAAAAAGCTTTTGATACTGTCGACCATCATATTCTTTTATCAAAGCTTGAATTATATGGAATTAAAAGGAACTAGCCTGAAATGGTTCGAATCATACGTTTCTGGTCGAAGCCAAATATGCTCTGTGAATAGCAAGATGTCAGCTGTTAGACAAATAAAATGCGGGATACCTCAGGGCTCTAACCTTGGGCCTATTTTATTCCTATTGTACATAAATGATCTTCCTAACTGTTTAGAGACAACTAAAGCAAATCTTTTTGCTGATGACACAAGCCTTTCTTGTGAAGGGTTTAGTCCATATGAAATTGAGATCAAACTTAATAAAGACATTGAAAATGTTCATAGGTGGTTGACAGCTAACAAGCTCTCATTAAATATGAAAAAGAGTGAATTTATGATAATAGAATCAAGACGTCGCTTAGCTTCAATTGAAAATAGCCCAGTACTAACATTAGGGGGAAACAACATTAAGCGAGTTTACCAAAAAAAGTCACTAGGCATGATCCTTGACGACCAGCTAAAATGGAATAAACGTAATGAAATGCAATGTAAAACAATTTCAAATAATATCGCCCTGCTGAAAATAGCAAAATTGTTTGTCAATAGAGATAGTCTGATAAAAATCTACAATGCCTTAGTGTGGCCTCATTTCAATTATTGTTCAACAATCTGGAATGATGGATGTTGTTCGATAATTGATAAATTGTTTATACTGCAGAAGAGAGCAGCACGTGTGATAACAGGGGCACATACGAGGTTCATTCCATGCAAACGCTAGATAGTCTTAATTGGCTTCCAATAGAAGAACTTCTAAAACAACGACAGTTAATAATGACATTTAAAGTACTAACTGGTCGATTACCTCGATACCTTGAAAAATTGTTTTCAGTAAGTCAAAATGACAATTACAATCTAAGAAGCAATCAAATTAAATTGAACCTACCCAAACCTAAGACAAATTTTCTCAAACAAAGTTTCTCGTATAGAGCTGCCAAGTCCTGGAACGAACTTCCAAGTGAAACTATTGAAAATTATAACAATCTTTCAACTTTGTCGTTTAAACGGCAATTACTTAATTCATCCGTATCAATTCATTGTAAATAGTTATATTCTTTTTGTCCTTTTTATATTATTGTTGTAAACACACGGCCCTTTGAAAACCAGCGCTGTAAATATTATCTGCTGAACAGGCTACCGTGTTTAAATAATTTTATTAAAGATTAAAGATTAAAGATTAAATTCAATCAGCCGTTTAAAAGTCTTATATGTAGTTTTTTGTAAGCTTTCTAATCATGCAAGTCATTTTTGCTATATGTGAACCTGCAATTTCACAATTTTAAACAGTAATAGAATTTAATAAGAGAATATAAGAAATCCGAAATTTTAAGCCGTCAGCATCAATTTTGGTGATGCCTCCATATCTAAGATTCATTACCACGTTAAAGTCTACACTTCCTGTGAATTGGGTGCTTTCTTCACAAAGTGCATGATTTTTTACTTTTCCGCTGGACTACAACGAAACTTTGGAATATTACTAATTTTGTGATGCTCTTTCATGCTATGATGTAATTTTGTCTAGACTTGTTGAGATCAAAATTTGGTTAATTGGGGAATGGCCCATTGCATATACGAACACATTCCTGCAACATTCCTTAGCAGTCCTAGAAAATATATTTCTCTTCCTGGCAGCAAAATCCCAAAATAAAAGTTTCCTGAGTGTGTAAATCAAATCTAAAACTTCCTGCATAATTATGTAGATTTCAGAGAACGTAGGGTGCCGTACATTGTGATAAATTACAATCTCGGCACAAAACAATCTCACGTTGCAAAATGCTTTTGGAATTTTTAAGCAATATGTAAATTATATGGTATTCCAGTCCATAACATGACAAAATTTTCCTGCAAGATGTAAGAAAATTTCCTGCGAAGATATTTTGTTAAAAATGTTCTGGTAGCGGTGCTGCTGGCGCTGCCGGACATGTTCCAGCACGGTTCCTTAGTCTCATCTCATCAGTCCAATCGTGTTCAATGCCAAGTCATGTCAGACTTACACATATTCCGACTAAATTATAGTTTTGATTTTTGAGTAAGTTGGGCTTGAAAACGTCAAATGGTAGAAAAAGTTAAGTATGCACGTACATGGCTGAAAAAACAGAAGTACCAGACCGTAATATTGGAGAGGTTCAGAGTTGACTTCCACTATTGCTATCCCTACCATCAGCGATTATTACCTCCGCCAGGAGGTTACTGTAATCATCTGGGTTTGTATGTGTGTGTGTATGTGTGTGTATGTGTGTGTGTGTGTTTGTCTATGAGCACGATAACTCAAGAAATACCAAACATATTCATACGAAATTTTTTGAATGCATTTCCCATCGGTTAAGGAAGAACTGATTAAAATTTGGTTGAATTTGGTTAAAAATTGAACGAGAAATGAACAAAATTTTGTCTTGCTTTTCCCGGTCAATTAAAAAAAACCTCACTGAATGCGTAATTAGGACGTGTATAATGTATGCACGCAGTACTAAGACAATAATGAGATGATAAACCTCATTAAGCTTCAGCCTTCATTATCTTCAGCCTTCATTATCTATTGCATTTCACACGACCGAAATTCAATGCGGGCGGAGGTATGCAGTCTCTGAGCCCCATTTTATACGTTGAATTTCGGTCGCGTCGAATGCAATTCAAACAATAGATAATGAAGCTTAATGAGGTTTATCATCTCATTATCTATTGTCTTAATTGCATTCAACGCAACCAAAATTCGACGTATAAAACAGGCCTTAGTGCCCTCTAGTTAACCATGTAATCAGATGCGTTTCATGCATATATCCGATTAACCAATTAGATGCGGACTAATTAGCCAGTGAGTGGTATCACACTCTGTCTTTACATTATCCAAAATCAGGGGTGGAAAAAATAGGCGAGCACGCGAGCACTACTCGCAGGAAATGTTAAACAGCTGCAAGAAATTCATCTGAATGAAGATTTGTTATTGAAAATTTGAAGGAAACCTTAACACCCATGTCCCACTATGTCTATGGGCGCAACAACATATGGTTGACAGACATTATTTCTCGAATTTAAAATCATGGTCAGCTAGAACACTATATGTTTAATATGCACATACAGATTAACACAAAAATACTCCGTTGGTCTGCAAGAAATTTTTGTCTCCAGGTTGTGCTCCCAGGAAGAAAATTTTTTTTCCTGCTATGTGCAAAATATCAGCGTTTGAGCCAAATCCAAAATTATTCCACATCCTGGGTAAGACGGTGCATATGTATATAGTTCAATCGCAAAAACTGCATTTAACTTAGAACTGTCTTTCATGCACTTACTCTCGTTCTTCTTTCTCTTTCATCATCTTTTCTTTCAGTGAACGAATTCTCTCTTCCATTTTTCTTGTCTCCAGTTCCAGTTTTGCAGCATTACTTTGTTTAAGTTTGTCAAGAGCACTGAAACAAATATATTACGCACTTTGATTTCCACTGTTGCATTTTTCGTACCACGTACACTACGCACGTAAAACTTTGAATCCTTCTATTTTTTTAATATTTTACATTAAGTTAACAAATGCATACTAAAACTTGCGGAACACTAAATTATGTTGCTTTATTTATTTGGTTATTTCATATATTAAGTAACATTTAAACGGATTTAAAGTTTTACGTGCGTATACGTACGTATATGAAAAACGCAACAGTGGAAATCAGCCTTTATAATTATACAAACACCAATTTGCTCGGCTTGAGTTTTGTACGGGGGTTTGGGGCCACCCTCCCCCAGAAAATTTTGAAATATGGAGACTCCAAAATTTCTATTTAGTGCATTTTAAATAATTCTATAAGAAGTTAATGTTTAACACTTTTACTCACAATGTGCTTAATGTCTTTCAACATATATTTTAACTCAAAGCTACTGTATAAAAGTTAATGTTTACAAACATCCAGACAAATCCACAAAGAATTTCTTCATATATACTCTCATTAACTATGATGAAATACAGACAAAGACTTACTACATTCACATTTCATGATTTAACACAAAAAAATGTGTTAAAAGGGTCCAAGGAATGGGGGGCCAATATCGCATGAGTGGAAGGGAGGCCAACAGGAAGACCTGGGGGCCAAATTGCCCCTGGTATATATGTTAAAAATATGCATTGCAGTGACATAACCCAGTTATCTGCTGCAGATAACTGAGTTATGTGTAGGTTGATCCTGTGGTATGTAATTTTATAGCAAGCGGCAGTTTTAAACAGTCACATGAATAAGTCACATGAATAACGTCACGTTTTTAAATGTGAATGTTTATGAGATATGCTGTTATTGTGATATATTCAATCGTTTTTACTCTTGTTTTTGAAAACCAACGTTGTCTAATTTTGTCAGACAAATCATTCTTTGTCGAAAAAGTTATTAATAAAAATGCATTGTATAATAAAACAGTTTGAATTAGGTTTTTGTGATATATCCTGAATTATCAAGATCTCGGTAAGTGTCATCAATCTCGCTTTTGGCTGGGCTGATAACACTTAATTAGCTATCTTGATAATTCTGGATATCACAAAAACCTCATCCAATAACGGTTTGCTATTTTAAATGTAAGGTACATTCCATTGCACGGTCCAGGAGTGGATTTTTTGTACAACACGTTTTGTTCCAATCTTATTTGAGAAAGATGTATTTATTTTAATATTTACTTGATGAATGACAATTATTAATTTTCAGATGCTGTATAAAACAAATTGGTTGTAACAAATCTCGGTGAGCCAAATGTATCAAATATAAATTCAATGTTTTGCCATATTCAAATAACTATGAAATATAAAATTATCAATGTACACATGTATATGATTTCTAAGTGATAATTAATGCATGATTAGCCATGCACAGCTCTCAGGAAGAGCATTATTTATGTAATGATGAGATTTCTGTGTTGAAATAAAGTTTATACATACATACATACACACATACATACTCTCAATTCATAGTAATATGATGAAGTTTCTACAGTAAGTCCAATTATAATTTTTGATTTTTGAAGTAATAAGTATAATATCATTATCGGTTGTCGGTATTATTGAAATATTTACAAATTTCCATATTGATACATCACCATTATTTTGGCATAAATTTAAGTCAAAGTAAAGCAAAACAAAACAAAACAAAAAGTGTGCAAAAATTCTTGACTTAAAAGGACCACATATTTATCCTGCCCTCCAGTTTGTCATACTCAGGGCCGTAACTACTGGGGGGTTGGGGTGTGACCCCCCCCCTCATTATTGCAATATTGCAGTTTCGTTGGGCAATTTTAACAACACGCTCGTCAGGCAAAATATATAATTATGCAAAAAATCTTGAAAAGTAATAGTTGTAGGAAATTTGATAAATGTATGAAAAATTATAAAAATTATATCGTACATTAGTTCGAAAGTTAGAAAAAAATGGTATGTCCGCAAAGCACAGATAAAACGGTACGGGTGTCAGTTTTATCCATGCCATATCAAAAGTTGAGTGCAATATCTTTGAGTTTGGGCAATGAATAAATATTTATCTCATAGGTATACATGCAGTTAAGCACCAATAGATCAATAAGCTTTTATATATACCCCTTTCTATCGATCACATATAGTATATTGTTACAGCTGACATGAAATACTTACTATAAAGTACTAATCTAACAATTTTCCTATATTTCCTCGTTGGTATTGAATGATTTATAATAGATGATGCCTTTGACATTGACATTGACAATGTCAATATATCAGCAGAATGCCAGAACCAAGAATAATATTGTATTATGTATATACAGTATATTTTATTTTTATAATACTCGAATTTAAAGCATGGACTATTTTCATCCTTGGCAAGCCTTGATACGAGGATTGATTTCCAATTTTACCCGAGATATTTCTTTCACATTTCTACTACAAATCTACAAATTATTTAAGCTATATAATTCTATTTCTAACTTGAGGAAATCAATGTACAAAACATATCAGACATATCAACCCAAAATCCATACCTTATTCTTGCCTTAGATGAAGGATGCGACATTTTAGAACCAAAGGTCATTCCAACGAAGTACTATAAACAGAAAATAGCTTCTATATTTTACATGTAAAAACGTTTGCGAAATACTACTTCAAAGACAATTTATACTGTTCAGCTTTGTTCCGCTGCCATATTTTCATCTTTTACACGGCTTGGTAACCAGGCTTGTTGACATACACAGGGTTGTTATGGAAACAATATTAATGACTGGGTTAGTCTTTTGTGATTCAGTATTTGACAGGTATCCGTTTATATAGGCGATACGTTCAATACGTTTGTGAGAATAGCCAATATATTTTCCTCTTCTTTATTTCATCTTTTATGGCTTTAATTACTCAGGTTTATCAACAAAGGGGCTTATCACTCCAAAACGAGCTCCAAAACGTTTAAGATTTTTCTGATTTCGAACTACCCTTGCTTGGGATTTTTTTCGAGATTTGTGGGTATAGGACTTTTTAAAATTTTATATGGATTTTTTTAAGAATTTTCAGAAGATTTTTTGGGGTGATTCACCCCACGGTTATAAACCTCTAGAATCTTAGTAGGCACTAGCGTCTATATTAAATAGCGGGTTTCGCCCCGTGAAGGTTTCGCCTGACCCATCTCATCTGTCCCAAGTTGGTCCCAAGGCACAGAATAAGAAGGCACAGAATAAGAAGGTACAGCAGAAGCGTATTGTTTTACGTCCACGAAAATTTTAACTCGCTCACGCCATCCTGGCTAGTACAACCGGAAGTTTTTATAAGGTTTTGGTAGGCACAAAGTACCGGTTGTACTAGCCAGGATAGCGTGATTGATGACGATTCGCTTGTAAAAACGCGGACAAATACTTGCTTGAGTTACGCTTCTGCTGTACCTTCTTATTCTGTGCCCAAGGCCTAGGTTTCACTCAACCTCGTGCCCAGAGTCTTTTTGGTATGGTCTTTTTTTAACAAATTTATTTGGATCAATCTATATACAAACATGCAAAAAATACATAGTGAAACGCAGATATTTTAAAGTTAGATCCAAAAAAGGCAAGGCACGAACGGCACTCTTCAAAATGTTCCCATGCAAGGCACCTGCAGTTCAATTCTATTCACAGTATAGGTACAATTATATAGTATACATACGGACGTTGACACACAAAACAGTAAAACACAACACAGGTTACACACAAACGATTAAAGATAGACTATTAAAACACACCTTTAAGTCTTTGCTATACTGCTCAAATGCTGAGCGTAGAAGATCTAAATATCTGCGTTTAAGAAAGTTTTTGAAAGAGATCGGGCTAGGCCGAGTGAGTACATATTCATATACGTCCATGACCATGAATCACGATGTCGATGATGTTGAATAAAGAGACGCGATTGTTACTGTTAAGATCGATATAACCATACAACGCCTTGAAGAAAAATACGAGATCTTTCATCTCTCTATCAAAATATTTTGAATATGGATATGTTTGTAGCCTGTTTGGTACGTGTACCTTTCTTGTACCGGACCTACCGGCTCTTATTCAGGTTTTCAGGCCCCTAAACGATTGATAGGAAAATTGCGAAATAGACAACGCATGTAAGCTCTAACAGTTTTTTCAAACGTCAAATTCAGAAATCGTATGATCAAAATCAATGCATAGCATAAAGCACGTGAATAAGCCATCAATCATAAAATGAAATGTTTCGTTATCATTGACTTTTTTTATTTTCATCATTTACAGTATACGAATGCGAATCACACCCAAAAATTCAATATTTCAAACGCGATTTTGTAGTATGTCAAGACATAATCTTATAATTATAAAACTATAAATTCATCGTATCAATAGTACATTACTCATTACGGAGAACTAGCTAGCGCGGATATTTTAAACTCTAGTCTCTCTGGGGGCGATTGGTCAAAGAACGATTAACGTCAATCCTGGGTTAATATTTAACCCGCTATTTTGGTTCGTGTACTTCTGTATGTCCGTTTATTTTAAAACTGTAGAAAATCTTCGAGAAAACCTCCATTTATCCAGATGCCAGATGGTATTTTTGGAAAAATATTCCCAAGTTTGACAACTGCTGTTAGAATTAATGTTTGCTTTGAAGTTTTACGTTAATTAACCCAGGATTAAGCAAACCGGTTTTCGACCAAACGGCCCACAGTGTGTCTCAAAAAAACCCAAAACCATATTGAAATAACGTATTGTTAGAATTTGAGTTTACATTTTTGCATATATTATAAATGACTTTGTAAAGCGCACGATTTTCTGCTCTTGGGAATTTAAAACAGCTTCTTAAACAGTTTCTTTATATGCATAAAATTTACTTATGTCAAGCTTTTATCACTTGTGGGTTCACGTTCAGCAGAGTGCTTAGGCATTCAAATTCTAACAATACGTTATTTCAATAGTTTTTTTGGGGGACACCCTGTATTCAGATACTGTATATTCAATGTATATGATTCTGAATCAATGACATTGTTATCAGGGCTCAACCAATGAACGCATATAAGCTTGTTCATATAGTACTTGTCCAAACGTCGTCTGGTCTTACTAGTACATGAGGAGTAACAAATCTTATATACATGCACTCCAATAGGTTTTATATAATACCTTATTAAATTCTAATCGTTTAATTGGCTGTTTATGGTCACGTGATATTGAATAGAAAATTCCATTTCCCAAGAGTGCAATGGAACACGTTCCATTGCGCTCTCCGGGAGTGCAATGGAATAAAACGTATAGTACAATTGCACTCTTTGTGTTTTCGATAAATCGCATCCCTCAAAATGCTTCTCATACGAGTCTATTAGTCTGTTCTGGACTTTTGGTATTATATAAAACAAATAATGAATGTTTCTTCGTGCAATGGTAAGAATATTTTCATTCGGTGAAAGATGGAATGTTCCATTCAACTCGGCTGTCGCCTCGTTGAATAGAACATTCCATCTTTCACCTCATGAAAATATTCTTACCATTGCACTCATAAACATTCATTATTTGTATAATATATAATTTGTACTTATTAACTACTTTATTTAAAAATTTGCAGCATAACCAGAAATTCATCAATATATAGATTATGTCTTTGAATATTACGAACTAATTGCTGACTAGAATATATTCTAATTATAACCACAATTTTTAGTCCAATTAATCGACATTGCATGCCTTTTCTACTTCTTAAGAAATCATTGCTTTATACTATAACTATTTTGTTCCTTGTGAAAAGTACAGTATTAATTTTCCCTTTGTTACATATTAGGAGAGTACACCGTTACATCAAAGGTTCATATCTTCCTGCACGTCCTTGTTTATAAGCTTCAACTCTTCGGTACAAATAACGTGCGAATAATACCAATGAATAAACGAAAGGAATGTATGTAAAAATTCTTGCAAGAACTTCGTAGAAACGAACAATTACTCTCCCCTCGACCGCTTCCATTGCATTAACAACACAAATTATCAGACAAAGAAGAGATAAAAAGCATGCATCAACATTAAAATAGACATAGTTTTCATCGTTATAGGGTCGAAGAAGAACAAATATCAAAAGAATAATCACACAAACAGCTTCAATGAATGGAAAGAGCGAGTACTCGTAATTATTTCTGAAAATAAGCAACGTTATAAAGATCAAACGGCAGAAGATGTAGTACGACGCAAACCACCTACGGTTCAGACGGTATGGGCTCTGAATGGCCTCAAACAACGGTATGAAATTCCTTAACCGTTGAAACCGTCTTATAAAGTAAGAACTGAACGCAATAATAAAGGGAAATGGTATGACGACAAAAAGAAGAATAAACAAGGCAGGTATGGCATAAGGTAAATGATCGTTGCCAAAATACTCCACACTAGCTTGTTGAAAAACATACCAGTGGCCATCGACGTTAACAGGCTGAAGAATAGTGACAGTGGTTTCAATTAAGGAGGCGTACGATATGATTGCAATAGTTACAAAGGCATGATGGAAAGTATGATTAGCTAAGGGAAGATTGGGAAAATTGCGCAGAAGTTTATTAATGAGGTAAAGTAAAAGAATACAGTAAAAAGGCATGAGATATCGTAGGGAAAGCTTTTGAAGTGCGTCCATTCCTCTCCACACACATCTGCCTGTGCTTAGGTCAAATGTACCATTGGTTAAACTCGTCACAAACACAATAAATGGATCAAGATAATCACTTTTAAAAGGCAACAAGTGAATAATATGATATGTGTACAGCCATGAATTAAGAGGACCAGAGAAAAATTCAATTTCAAAGTAAATGATTGCCAAAACAATGAGAGTCAAACCTGCCACAATCAGAAGAAGCCATAAAAGACCTGTATCATTATCGCATTTCCTACACTCATTCAAGCCCACAACAAGACTATATCCTTCATCACATGAGCCACACAACCTCCCATGTCTATTTTCTGCACACTGGCTGGTATTCCTTATGAATTTCGTAAACTTGCATTCATTACTGGTAGTTCCATTTGCTTTCTCGGTACAGTTGCAGTATCCTAAAGGGCATGGGTAAACTGAGAACTGGTTATCATTGCCTATTGTTGCCCAGTATCCTTCCTTTAGATAAATTGTTTTTCCATCTTGACCACACCTTATATATCCATAAGCCATTTCTGTTTGACATACACATTTCTCTTCTTTTTTGGTAAATACATAGCCACCATAACACAGTGATGTTGTTATATTATCAAGAATGGTTTTAATCACTTGTGTGTAAACCGAACTAAGTGTCAATTTAAAATCTACTTTTAATTTCTTGCTAACAAAAGAAATTGGAACAGAGCTTTTCTCATCAGAAATGTAGATATACTCAGAAACTTGTTTACTTATGTTCACTTGATTATCTGGATCTGTTACTGACATTTTCAGAAGTCCATTTGTTCGATTTTTTTTTTCATCAAGTAGTATTACGTTAGGAGAAATCAGTTGCCCTGGAAAGCCTTCCCAATCTTGCTTTGATGTTATAATTTCAACCGGATCTGTCACTATTTCAGGTTCACCATCTATCTTATTGACATAGTTAAAAGGTTCCCATTCCAAAGCTTCAGTTATTTTACCATAAACTCTACAAAATTGCAAGGTATCACAATATATTGATTTTCCTGATCTATGTGGTGCTCTGTTGTTCTGGAATGTTACTTGTGCAGACCATCTTTGTGGAGGTGTATTAGGAACAATGTAACTAAAAAAGCAAGTCGATCTATAAAGCAGGTGGACTGGAAATGCCTTAAGATTGGGTCCTTGAGAATATGCATGAATTGCGCCTCCTCGGAGAGATGCGTTGTTTGAGATAAAGTTTAGGGATGAATTTCGACCAAGAATAATTTTTGACCTACCAAAGAGGGCAACTGCCCCGCCTTCAATACCACTATTGTTATAAAACATGACATCACCCAAAATGTAAACATTGCTTAAGTCTAATACCAATGGTGTCCCATTATTCAAAGTGAAGTGAACATTCTTCATGATAATTGGTGCTTCATCAACATATACAGTGCCAGTACCAACAACTGTGCCAGTACCTGCACAGCTTGAACAGATCTTATTTTCTTTAAATGTACAATTTTGCAACTCCACAGTGTATGGCAGCCCATTGCAAATGTTAGGGAGAAACCACTGTTGCAAATCAATAGCGTTTGACACAAATCCCAGTGCAGATCCCACCACTGCTTGATTATTTACCCATTGACTGTTGAAGAACAACAAACTTTTGTCAGGTCGAGGTTTTTCCTCATGATATACACTAGATCCAAATACTGATACCCCTCCACCCCAACTTGCAACATTATTCAAATACGAGCAGTTTTCTTGCTGAAAGTAGTTTGGTGACAGCTTTAATATGTCTGTATAATTGAAACATGGATTAAAGAGAAACCTACCACCTCCTCCAGACAAAACACCATGGTTTGATCGTGCTGTCACATTTTTTAACTGTACAATGTTATTGTAAGATTTATTTTCAAATAAGATGTAATAGCCACCACCCCAGTCTGCCAAATTATTTGCAAAAGTACAATACTCTAGGCGAACACTGTTACTATGGGCTGTTCCTTTAAATGTCACAGCCATGCCTCCACCGCATCCAAATATGACATGATTTTTATCTGCCTCGGTGGGTTCAAGTTCATGCTTTACATTCCATGTGCAGCCGTTGTGGATAAAGGTACAATTATAAAAAATATATGTGTTATCACTTGAAGATTGAACATTTTCAGTTTCATTATATGTATACTCAATAATAAGACCACCTGCAACTTGTACAAGTCCAGAATGAACTTTACTTCCGCTTCTGCTGTTGTTTATATTCCCAGTAAAATGTGTATGTGTGAACATCACATGACCGCCAACATTTAATAGTGCCATACCAATGCCAGTACTGTTGATAATGTTGCAACCACTCACATTAACATTGGTGATATTTGAAAAGAATAACCCAGCATGAAATGATATGTTTTCATTGTTTTGAGCTCTTTGTATTGAGCCACAATTCAGGAAATTCATGCGTTCAATTGCAATATTTCTACTTGATAAAATTATCAGCCCCCGATTTGACTTACATTTGATTACAGCTCCCTCTGCAGCATCTCCACTTACTACAAAGTTGTTTAATCCCGTAAGGTTGTAGTTTTCCTGTAGATACTGATCTCCTTCCACATGAATTTTGGTCGAATTTCGAAGCTTATAACCAACTTGATCCGATGCATTCGAGACTATTCCGAGAACATAGTCCAATGTCTTGCATGTATTATTAACACTTGGATTTTTAACACAGTCGGGCTTGTCATAATCAGTTGAATTCGATATATAAATATTTTGGTTAAATGTTGAACATAAGTTGTTAAAATTCATAAAAAATGTCAGAAGTAAAATGCATTTGATATCCATATTGATTCACCACCAGCGACATAACCTGAGTATCAGCATCATCACACGAATCACGTGAGGACAGGGGCGAGGTGAGATGGTGTCATATGACCAATCTCGTTCCCCGAGCCTGCGATCCTTGGGAAGGAAACGAAGGCTCTGGGAATGACGAGCCAGACAGCTCCAGATTGGCAGCTCCAGATTGGCGAATCTGGAGCCAGCTCCAGATACAATTTCAATCTGGAGCTGGAACGACTAGTTTGTAAACAAACTGCTTTGGCCGCTTAACTACCGATGGATATTCATTTTTTTTGAAAGACCATTTTTTCTTGTCGTATTCCTTAGTACGTGATGGAAAATGAAAACATTATTCCGTTCCGTTCGTCCATAGTAGCTTCTGAAAGATCACTGTTTTTTCTGACAAAGGGAATGGTCAGCGGTCGGATAGATCGCAAAGCTCGTTTAAAACCTTATTTTGTTACCTTTACAATGAAAAACTTAAAAATTTGATCGATGACCATTCTGGAGAATGTATTCAAAAGTAATTTCATGCGGTCAACTTATTTCCACGTCGCGAAACCGCGATAAATAACTCGCGCAAAGTTGACTGTCTAATTTCGCGCACGGCCCGGCTGTCTTAATTTTATCCTTCGGTAAATACAACAACTTTGGTATCCGTAAATTTACGCTTTAGATGAATAAGAAATTGATATGTTGATGATATAATATTATTGGTTGCGCTTTTCTGAAGAACTAACGATATAAACATGTTTAATATCCGAAACACACAACGCAAACGAGATCGCTAAAAATGGTGTTATTATGCGGCTCAAGTCGTCGAAAGGCCATGACATGTCAAATACGTCTAGCATCGTCTAAATTGCTTCGCAAATTTCTTGCTAATTTCGCCCTGCCACGAATTTGTAAAAGATGACCCTTCTAGAGTAATATTCATACTATCATATTGTACAGCATTTGAAACTTTAGGATATATATCCACCATGAGCAACTCATGAAAACACTAGCATTTGTTACCGAGATGAGAAATCAACTTTCAAGAGATGTGAAATATTAAACGTAAACAATAAAACACGTCATCAGCTGGCACGTGCCGGACATTTGATAATCTCAGGGGAAAACCGTATTAATAACTATAAGGTCGGCATGCAAATGCAATGCAAATGCAATTAAGAGTGCCGAGGAATAGGGACAAAGCAATTTTCCTTGTTTAGGTATGCGCTGTATTTTTTCAATACATGAGAAAACACGACGCTTTTTCACAAAGATAAAAGATTTTTAAAGCATACGTAGGTTTGAATTTGCGATTGCGCTGATTATGTTAATAAGGAATGCTTAAAGCACACCCCTCCTATTATTTAACTTATACGAGCAAAAACGATGTTTTTAGCTTATGTGTTGAAACAAGAATACAGCGTATATAAACTTATGCATGACATTATAGTTAATACGGTTTTCCGCTGAGATTATTAAATGTCTTGCACGTGCCAGATAACACGGAATATTGTTTAAGTGTAATATTTCACATCTCTTAAAAGTTGATTTCTCATCTCGGTAACGAATGCTGGTGTTTTCACGAGTTGCTCATGGTGGATATGCATCCTAAAGTTTCAAATGCTGTACAATATGATAGTATGAATATTACTCTAGAAGGGTCATCTTTTACAAATTCGTGGCAGGGCGAAATTAGCAAGAAATTTGCGAAGCAATTTAGACGATGCTAGACGTATTTGACATGTTATGGCCTTTCGACGACTTGAGCCGCATAATAACACCGTTTTTAGCGATCTCGTTTGCGTCGTGTGTTTCGGATATTAAACATGTTTATATCGTTAGTTCTTCAGAAAAGCGCAACAAATGATAATATGTCATCAACATATCAATTTCTTGCTCATCTAAAGCGTAAATTTACGGATACCAAAGTTGTAGTATTCACGGAAGGATAAAATTAAGACAGCCGGGCCGTGCGCGAAATTAGACAGTCAACTTTGCGCGAGTTATTTATCGCGGTTTCGCGACGTGGAAATAAGTTGACCGCATGAAATTACTTTTGAATACATTCTCCAGAATGGTCATCGATCAAATTTTTAAGTTTTTCATTATAAAGGTAACAAAATAAGGTTTTAAACGAGCTTTGCGATCTATCCGACCGCTGACCATTCCCTTTGTCAGAAAAAACAGTGATCTTTCAGAAGCTACTATGGACGAACGGAACGGAATAATGTTTTCATTTTCCATCACGTACTAAGAAATACGACAAGAAAAAATGGTCTTTCAAAAAAAATGAATATCCATCGGTAGTTAAGCGGCCAAAGCAGTTTGTTTACAAACTAGTCGTTCCAGCTCCAGATTGAAATTGTATCTAAAGCTGGCTCCAGATTCGCCAATCTGGAGCTGCCAATCTGGAGCTGTCTGGCTCGTCATGCTCTGGGACACAGATGAGGTAAATACAGATGTGAATCTCACGGCAAATTATGTCACACGGATTAAATAAACTTTAAAATTGTATTAATTCACTATTTTATTAAATTTTGATAATGCAGAGAAATAAAACTATACATATTATAGAAGTATTCATGCTTTTTTTATGCCAGAGTTATGTTTTGAGGAATTTATATCATTCGCTGTTTTGTTATTATACATGAGCATCTGAAATTCCCAGCAAGTGTATTTCACGATTTTAATAAGGAATAGATAGGGAAAAAACAAACTTTTGCTAAATAAAATGTTATGTTAACACTTTTAATAAAAAGAAATCAATAAAAGTGATCGCTTACCGATACTCTTGAAGAATTAATTCCAAAAATAGCCGTCGGTAGCGTAGATTTTTTAAAAAAACAATTTTTCGTCTTTCGAACGGCGTTTTCCTATCTCTTTCCTTATTAAATTTCAGAACGACACTTGCCAGCGCTCGCCGGAAGTGAGAATTCCGTGTGACACAAAACAATCAGCAATTTGACGGAAGATTCACATCTGTACCTACCTCATCTGTGTCTGGGATAATCCACCAATAGTTTATTGGCAGACATACAGAAAACTGCCTTCGTGACGAACAGGCATGCTCAATATTTATTTATTGAACTGCATGTGGCACAGACAACACCGCCGGAAAAACGTCTGCGCATGCACCAAATTATGAAAATAT
>CACRXK020002649.1:0-40000 GCA_902702795.2 Paramuricea clavata
GTCAAGTTAACAAAAAGAAAGTTCCCTGCTAAATATATATCATCATAAGTTCTGAATAAATGATTACCTCATAATCAAACCTATAGGACTAGGTAGACATATGGTAGTTTGCTTGATGGCTGTCTGAAGAATGGGAACATTTATATATATATATATATATATATATATATATATATATATATATATATATATATATATATATATATATATATATATATATATATATATATACATACATAGGGTCATAGTGTCATCGCAATTGACTCCGGTTACAAGAAGAATCTCGCTTCCATGCTAGTTCGGAAAGAAATCCTCTCATTAAAGAACGCTCGCAAGTCATGTTCATTTTAGTCTGTCTGAACACGATTAGTCAGCAAATAAAATAAAAATAACACTTTCTACTAAATACAGTATTTAGTAGGTGGTGTGTGTTTTACCTCTTTATTAATCCTTGGTAGGTGTTCTTTCAATTTATATTGCTAAACGTTTCCTCTCCTGCCGACTTGCAATTAACTTTCAAATTCTGCTCGAAATTCTAACTTTTCTTCTCAACGTCCGAGTTCAAACTGACTGTTTTCAAAACGGCATCTGTCGTTAATGCTCCTATCCGGAATTTAGTTTAAAATTGCGTGACCAATCAGAGCTCGTGTACGTCAATGTTTACCAAACTGCTGAAATGTTAAAATTTTACTCTTTAAGTATAACGTAGTTGGGTTTTTTTAGAAATTTTCAGAAGTAAAATGAAGTAAATGATTTAATTGTTAACAAAACTAAAACTATGTTGTTTTGAGATAAGGAACTGTACAAACTTGAACAATATTTAGCAGAAGGATGTATTTGTGAATCTCACTGTGTAGAATTCGGTTTAATTTCGATCTTGCACAATTGTTGACACATCCACCTAGATAAGGTGCTTACATGCAAATAAGTGTGGCGCCAAACAGTACAAATATTTTGATGAGTATTTCAAAAATATTTACTTCACACACATAAACAGCGACTGTTCTGATATATATAGTCTCTTTACAGTTGGCTAAAAATAGCTGAGAACTGTAAGTGGCTGGCGAGCATAGAAAATGGTGGGATTTGTAAACAAAAGGATGCTGTCAAATATTGTTATTCCAAATGTTTTTAGGCCAGCTGCAACCGGCTATTTATGTCTGTTTTTTGTGTCAATAGTATTTTTTTGTTTTAGTTTTTGCACATCTTCTTTTGTTAAATGTTCAAACCGAAATAAAAATTAAAGTACGAGAATGTTTTACCCCTTTTAAAATGTATCAGAAACATACAATGATTGATTGCAAAGGCACCATTAGCCTGGCAACTCGTTTCACAGGGACTCACCTCCGCCACGCCCCCCAAACACCCTGCAGCATGGAGACCTTGTTCGGGTATGGTCATGTGACATCCCAGATTTTGGGAAGTAGCGTAATTTGTCGTTAGGGTGGGTACGTGGGGCAGAGTTATTTACTACAGTCATTTCTAAAAATAATAGAACTTGTCAATTTAGTTAATTAACTATCGCATTTGTAAGTTTTTGAAGTTCCATATTTGAAATAAAACCAACATTCCGAAAAAACGTTATATAAGATATTGTTCACGGCATTTAGACCAGTGATTTAAACTCTTGTTGTCGTCCGTTTCTAAATATATGTGATCATTCATCGCAGTGATATTAATAATATAAAGTATACATTGTGATTTAAACCGTTCTTCGTATAGAACATAATAAAATATAATAATAATAATGATTTTATTACAGTATTTTCACGTGAGTGGCTCTTCATATGTAAAAAATACTATATATTATGCTACAATTGTTATAAAATAGAAAAGTTCTATAAGTTATTAACAAGTTAAAATTCAAATTCAAATAATTTTTAATTATTAAATTATTCCCTATTTAATCTTTCGTTTGCCACTTCAAAATATAATATAGCAAAGATCACATGTATTTGTCAAAATAAAATGGATACCTTTTAGTGTATTTGCTATCTGTAATCATTCTATTGTGTAGGATAGAGTTTACAATATAATATCATGAGAATTTTTGAACAGCAAAATCCATTAGATGGGTATAAAATGTAAGGGCGATGTTGTTGGTATTTGTGATTTAAAATTATGCTATTGCCTCATTCCAGAAAACATTCATATGGTTATGATTTCACATCAGTTGTATTGGAGATAAGTACTACTTGTTTCCGTAACACATTGAATGATAGCACTGACAGGTAAAATCATCTGACATTAGACAGAGTAAAACAATAAAGTTGTGGCACAATGCAGCTTATGCAATGTCCGGCCTAATCCAGTTAACACCCCATCTCAGCGACCAGCCAAACTTCTCGAAAAGTATTCCTGTTTTGATTTGGGTTAACTGACCATGATGTGTCTAGCGAACCCATTAAGTTGTATTGTGCCCTGATGTGTCCTACTTCCTTATTTTACTGTCTGTTGAATGCCAGATTATTGTTCTCTGTCTATAGCGTCAGGCCATTTTACTCATCATGGCTAAGTGGAGAGTGCTGGACTGCTGGTGCATTTGAATGTGTTAATTTGTTAATGGTTATTTTTAAGATAATTCAATCTACTGTAACTTTGGATGCACATGTAAAAGAATACCACCGTAGTTAATGGTTTACTAGTTTTATGCCGTTGTAAGCTTAGACTGTTTTTACAGTATAAACTCTGCGGCAAATATACAGTCATTTAGATCCATTTAATTATAAATTGCTCTTAAGGCCTTTTTAATAATATGATCCCGGCTAGACATTTGGCATGATCCAGCTTGCAATATGAACTCTATCGACTGTTTCCAGTAAAGTGAATTATCCTACTTCTTTCTGGCCTAGACAGGATCCCATTATTTGTTGCGGGATCACACCTGCCACGACGAGAAATTCTCATACAAGCACTCTATCATCCCTGCCAGGCGGGGTGTATTCTGTATATATAAACACACCATCCTGAATTAAAACCTCCTGTACAGCCATGTCATTATCACGTAAACAGGTACATACAGGGTTAGACATGTGAAAAAACTAGCACTGGCGTTATAGACAAGCGAGAAAAAGTACTGTGCACTGGGGCACATTCCGACTCAATGGGTTGAATACTTAATTTAAAGTCAAACCATTTACACGCTAAAACCAGGAAACATGCACTGAATTGATAATCTTAATAATCAATTCTATATATTGGGTTAACAATTTAATGATTCAGATAGATAACATTGTGATTTACTCAAGTTTAATACTCTCAAATAATGTTCATGTTTTGGCTTTAATATAGGCTTGTAGCAATCAGCAATGTAGCCATACTATTCATATTAACATATTGTTTTATATACTATGTGGGTTCAAACATGCAGTGGCGGAAATTCCGGTGGTTGGCAGGGGCGAAGCCTTCTAAATTTCCGACAAAACTTTCAAATTTCCGACAACCCCCCCCCCCATTTGCATTCGAAAAGGCTGTTTTTAGCCCGTTCATAGGTCAAAATTTCCGAAAATTCGACATTTTCCACGAAGGTGCGGGGGGGGGGCTGCC
Source organism: Paramuricea clavata (assembly GCA_902702795.2). Classification (NCBI taxonomy): domain Eukaryota; kingdom Metazoa; phylum Cnidaria; class Anthozoa; order Malacalcyonacea; family Plexauridae; genus Paramuricea; species Paramuricea clavata. Next base: position 3,547 of record CACRXK020002649.1, read on the forward strand.
CCCCTCCCCGCCCCACCGAGATTTCCGCCACTGCAAACATGCTTTCTCGAGTTTTGTCAAACAAGTGCAACCCAGTATTTACTATAATGTGTTTATTCAAAATGTGAATTGTTGATTTTAACTAATATTTGACGGCATTGAAATGAAATAATTCAATATATAAAACCTCGCGCGCGCAAATTCAAATTTTAGCAGCCACAACAGGCCAACAGCCACAAGATAAAATGAGTAATGCAACACTATTAGTGAACAGGCCGAAAACAGTTTTATTTCTGAAATTTTATTGAACTGATATTCGGATATTTTCTTTTATTCATTAAAAATTTATACTAAAACAATTATTCGCCTCAGGCTCAGTGATTACGGTGAATACTCACCTCGACTTCGTCTCGGTGAATATTCACCGGTAATCACTTCGCTTTCGGCGAATAATTGTAAAATATTTCATACTTGAGATCAATAAGCCTTCGGCAGGATTCGGAGTCATTTATCCAGTACAAAATAAGATAAATACCATGGTCTTCTTGAGCGAAATATACTGAAACGAAAGAGTCGAAATTTACAAATCACACATTCACACTTGACATTTGATACACGATATTCCACAACTTATTGCGCACGTGGCCCTTGTCTTCTAAAACTGATACACCAAAAAGCGCTCCCAATCTATCGCTAGCTTGAAACTGTAGGAAGCCTCAATCTGGCGTTTTCTGGTCAAAAAATGATTATAAAAATGACAAAAATTCTTATAAGCGAATAATGAGATAGATTTTCTAAAAAAATTATATGCCAATTGCAATAATATAAATTTTTTATAGTTTAACGTATCGCATGTCATAACATGTGACAGCATTAATCGTGATGCCATAACATGTACATGTTGTGATATTTACGCAAAATCTTGGGTAAAGTTACACATCATTTTTTGCGGTGGATCATACCATCTTCATTAAAGTGTAGTTAGACAATTTTTGCAAATGATTGAATTCATATATAATTGTTATTTTTCAATAACAATTCGTTGGCCGTATACAAATTCATTGTGATATCCGCCATGTTGAAACTGCGACAATTTAGGGCAGAGCCGTTCAGCTTCAAATTTGACAAAAAAGTGAAAGATATACAATAGAACTAGGTTTAATACAATTCAATATCATATCTTGTTTCGGCCATGCAAAAGTTACCGAAAGAAAGGTTTTGATATATGCGATAAATAATATTAAATTCCATTTCAAGATTGCTTTTCTAATTATAAGAATATTATTCTAGGATGGAAAAATGTTATTCTTAAAATAAGAAAAAAATTGTCTCGAATATTCTTGCCCAGTTATATTTTCTTACTTTAAGATTATTTTTCTTAAAACAAGATTTTTTTCTTGAAATATTTCTTGATAAGAAATATTTATTTAAAATAAGAAAAATAATCTAAAAAATAAGAATATTATTCTAGACTGGAATTTTTTGCAGTGTTACTCTAAACTCTCACCTTTATATAAAATGAAAATATGCAGTGCAACAGCACATGTTTATATATTTTAACGACTTGGCACGATGTTTAGTTTTGTGTGTAATAAATGTTCGCAAATTATATCATTTTGATATACGCGTCTCAATTCATTTTCTGAGATGTTTGACAAATTTGCATCGATTCTGTCATTGGTATAGTATGAAGGTTATATGTCAATTCCGATTCAAAATAGTTACATGTTCGTTTTGTTATATGTGTAGCTGTCTCTAATATCCCTTCATATTACCTGCTTAAATTATATATAACTCTATATGACTGCACATGTCTTTTATGACCTTATACCAAAGCATTGACAAAGTACAACATAGTTGCATATACAGTAGCCTACTGTAGCGCAAGAAAATTCTTCCAGATGTTGTACTTTGTGAGTTGGAGAAACTCTTTAGTTATTGAATTATTGTAAAATCAGTAAAAGATGAAACCGATTTCGGTTTTAACTAACAGGAACAATAGACACTTCGCGACAGTAAGCAAACATTTAACAGTATTATTCGCCGAAGGCGAACTGATTACCGGTGAATATTCACCGACAGGGGCGTAGGAAGCTTCGAAAAGTTGGGGGGGCAGGCTTTGAGGGGCACTTTTCGAAAAAAGGGCAACTAAAAATTTTTTCCCGGAAATGTTGGCGACGGGAGGAATTTATCTTAAAAAAATTTTCCGGACACACCAAAAAAAATGTTCCGGATACACCACATTTTTTCCTCAATACGAAAAAAATTTTCCGCACATACCAAAAAACTTTCCGGATATATGATATTTTTCCCGGAAAATTAATAAATATTTCCGGAAATAACATAGATTCAAGTTTTCAAAAGTGATTCAAATGCAATTTTAATGAAAATGTTTCACGCAGAAAAAGGGCACTTTGCTCCCGGAAAAAAGGCACTTGCCAAAACTTGGGGGGCATGCCCCCCCCCTCTGCCCCACCCCCGGTTCCTACGCCCCTGTTCACCGAGACGACGTCGAGGTGAATATTTAACGTAATCACTGAGCCTGAGGCGAATAATTGTTTTAGTATAAATTTTTAATGAATAAAACAAAATATCCAAATATCAGTTTAATTAAAATTCAGAAATAAAACTGTTTTCGGCCGGTTCATGGTCACTGTTTTAGTGTTGCAGTGTTTCTTGTGCACGCACACTTTCAAAATGGCTTCCTGTGTGACTTTATTGCTTCAAGTTGCCGAAAGTTGTTATTCTCGATTTCTGCTTAGAATATAAACACAATGATGCGATGACTTTTTCACCAGACTAAGAATTAAAAATATACAGTGTAGTTTCTGTTTAGCATTAATTTGTTCAGGAAATGGCTGAGAAATGTGGTAAAATGAAATGTAAAACTATATCGAAATATAAAAATATTAATACACTTATCACTTTACAAGTTTCAAATTAAAAACACAATAGACGTACAATACAGCGTCAAGACACCATACAGCACTATGAAAACACGACATATCAAACGAAATAGTATTTTTCAAGTTGAGATATTTATAGCTAAGGATACAAAACAAAATTGTTTTAAAAAGAACTGATATAGCACGGCTTTACCCAGCAGTCGGGATAGTTTTTGCTATTTGTTTGAAGCGAATGTTTCTGAATTTTAATTAAATAAGTTTTAAATTGTTCGTGAATATGTTTGACACAGTAAAATAATAAAGAAATCCTATCTTTCAAGTTAAAAACAACATTTTTGTCGAATCTTTTTTTTTGAAAAGCATTATTTACTAGTCATCTAGCCAATCAGAACACGCGAAAGCTCATTTAATTTGATATGCAAAATTTATAATAATTAAAGTTATTATATATTCAAACTTTATTCTCGTTCGTGATTGGTCAAAACGCCCCTGCTAATTCTCCGTATCTAGAAGCTGACGCGTTATTTCAGCTGCAGACGTGATCAACGTGCACTTACCTTAATTGTTTTGGATCGAACATCGATCAAAAACAAGGTACTATTGCAAGCTGTCGAACCCAAGCCCAAGCGCGCTCGGCAGCTTACGAGAAATTCCGCCAAAACTAAATATTTTTCAAGAGTAAACAAAATGGCTTTTAGCTGGTTTCCATCGTTATAAAACGATAAAGAAAATTCGAAGTTGCTCTCAAATAAAGATAGCAAAAGCACGAAGAGAACAACAAAACTGTTCTAAAGTATTTTCGAGGAGTATCTACACGAAAAGCAAAAGAATATCCGACAAACGCCGTTGAGCTGGCAGCGATTTTGAAGTTGTTCTCCGCAGAAGCTAGGAAACAGAACGGCTAGTTGTAATCGAATGGCTCGCTCAGTGCTCTTAGGTTTTGGCTGAATAGACATTTCAAGGAACTTTGGACGTAGATATAGTGAAGGACAAGGAATTTAAAGAAGCAAATCAAGTATTTATCGCACAATGCGTGAAACTAAAGCAGTCTAAAACAGTTCGCCATCGATGTCGAAGCCAACTAGAACAAGTCGACAACGCTGCAGGAGGGTCCTGAAGGGGTAAAATGGGAACTGGGATTGATCTATTTTTAGACTGGGAAAATGGGATTTGGGTTGCTGGGACTGGGATTTGGCCACTGGGAATGGGAAATGAAGTCCTCAAAAATGGGAATGGGATTGAGGTAATGCGAGTCGATTCCCAATTTTTCTACGTTTTAAGTATTTTAAAATACAATTTTGATCCGTTTTTGGTGTCTTTGGTCATGATTTTTGTTGTTAACTATATCATTCACAGCACTACAGGCATACTCAGGCGCCCGGGATTCTGGGTTTTAAGATTATGCGTATCTCAGAATGCTGCAAATGCCATTTACGGGATTCAAATTTAAAAATTTTCCGTGCCTTCGGCACGAACGCCCCCCTAATATTTCATAAAGTGTCCGCCACTTGCTTAGAAGGTCTTAAACTGTTTATTCTACCGATAAATAAAGGGTTTTTTATTGACTGGGATTTCAATAACTGGGACTGGGATTTCTAATAAAAATCCAACTGGGACTGGGATTTTGCCAAAATTTCAGGTTGGAAATGGGATTGGGACCCCCCCCCTTCTTTTGAGAAAATGCTCTTCTTTTAACGCCGAGGCAGGCAGAAAAATTTAAGTCAAATGAAAAAGGATGACTTTGAGATAATGATGAACGCCAAAGGGCGGAGCTTTGTGATCAAACCACGGACGAGTCGACTAAAAATCACAGGCAGAATGACGGGCAAGAGGACGGTGGTGTAATGATGTCAAAAGACGGCCCGTAATGCCCTGTAGCCTCGTTTCGGAAGTACATATCTCGTTTATATCCAGAAAACGAGTACCTGTTTCAACGACCGAAAACAAGAGAAGTTTCTGAAGATGAAGTATGATATAACAACATGGTTCTTGGCGAGAACACATTGGGAAAGAAGATGAAAGTCATCTCACAACAGACCAACTTGTCAGTTATTTATACCGGCCACTCAATTCGAGTAACGGCTGTAACAATGATATTTTCTCTGTTGGTGTTCTGTACTAGCTAAGGTGAATAAGATGCTTGTGGTGTTACTCTGTATGTATATCCACACCGGGCAGGCTTGAAAAATATGCCTGGCCACGGTTCGAGCGAAGTGGATTTGAAGCTCGACACATTATGTCCGTAAGCGGCCATGCCACCGAAGAGAGAGAGAGAGAGAGTAGCTTCAAGAGTTACTGCAAGACGGGTCAAAACACAAAAGAAAAGATGGCAGACTGCTTAGTGTCCGTCATACCGAGCGGCAGCACCTCGGGCTCGAACAACACAGTGCCAAGAGCAGTAGAAACTGAAGCTTCTTCCCCTCTTCTTTTGACAGATTCGCAAGAAGAGTTCTCCTGAGAGATTTGACAGTACAAACTGCCAATAATCAGAACACAAAGCAGTTCAACTTTTATAATTGATTTTCACAAATTTAAAAAACTGATTACTGTCTTTAATTGTTTTAAAAATGTTGTTGCATGGAACGAACGTTTCATTATTTTTGCATTAAACCTTTATCTATTCCACTGTGTTGTTCTTTGCTTCTTGTTTTTGAACATATGATAAAACAATTATTGGATTCGGTTTTCGCATGATATCGAGAATTATCAAGGCCTCGGTTTGTGTCATACACCGAAGCCGAAGGCTGACGTGGATAACACAGACCTCGTCCTTTATAATTCCCGATATCATGCTCAACCTCATTCAATAATTGTTTATTATTCCGCTTTTGCTTAGGCCCCTTATCTTGAAATTATGGCAACCCGGGAGTTCGATCGGCCTCTGTCAAGAAGTTATTTTACGCCCATTTGAAACCTAAAATCTCTTTGGCGCCTCTCAAAATTACTTTTTTTGTATACTAAAGTGACTGTCTGTACCAGTGTGGGTAGTACCAATGTGAAAATGCTGTGCTGACTGGTTATATTTATACCTTAAAAATAAGCAGAAACTCGACGTTTCGAGCGAAGGGCCTTCGCTCGAAACGTCGAAGGGCCTTCGCTCGAAGTGTTGGCAAACACAGGAAATTCTTCAGCTGAAGAGATCAAAGAGCACATGGCCAGAAATGCGGGACATGCGCCTTCCTTGTACAGGGCTACTTGAGGGGTACTTGGTTTAACTAATTTAAATCAAATCTAATTCAAGCAAGGCGAAGCCAGACAGAAATATTGCTCAAATTATTCAAATGATATTGTTTTAAAATAGTATTTTTACACGTAGCTATATAGTTCGCATATTCACTGAGACATTTATTCAAGCTATGGCTCTCATTCGTTCGTAAATTACAACTAAGATATGATAAAGATCTTATGTTTCTTAGTATTTATATTGCACGAAATAGCATTGTAATATGATCTAATTCGCTTTGTAAGTAGCGAGATCGGGATACTTAGCCGTATATTTGGTCAAAAGCAGCACATTCTCCCCTCTGGATACATAAATTTCCCCTCTTGTCCTTCCGTATTAATAATAATAATAATAATACTTTATTTCAAATAACAATAAATAATACACTTGTATTTGAAAAAGGTAGACCTTGAGGTTATCCCGATATTCAGGTCACCGTATTTGAATCTAATCTAGTATAAAAAGTTCTAAAATATGTACAATAATACATACTTAATACCAATCTTACGAACTTAATACCAATCTTAATAAATGTTCATATACTTCTTGAGCATTGCTTTAAATGTTCTTGTTATATAGCTAGTGTGAACACCAAACGTGATTGGCTGGTTTGTAGTCACTTGGCTTTAGATAAATGCAATGTATCCCGCCCGGGCAATAAGTGAAAAATTGTTGCCCGCCCCGACCGGCTACGTACATAAATAAACAAAATGACGGCACAAATTTATACTATTTAAACTACTGTTTTCGTGGCTTTGTGTTAAAATAAAGAATGTAAAAGAGAAGAAAAATACATAACAGGCAACAGGATACGCTGCTGAAACCATTTAAGTAGGTTTTTTAAATTTTAAACTCGTTTACGCTATAGAGTTTTTGTCATGAAATACAAATATTGTTGTATGAATGTTGTTCAATGTTGATATTTGTTTCGTCGCTATATAACAAAACACTTAACGTCTTTTCTCTCGGGAAATAGTTAGTTTTGTTTTCCCTCGAATCTCAATGTTTCCCTTGACTTCGTCTCGGGAAACATTGAGATTCTCGGGAAAACAAAACTAACTATTTTCCTCGGGTGCAGACATTAAGTGTATATTATATGAGGCTCGTTACCGCAATTTACCACAATGCCTGGCAAATCATTCCACAGTTTAATTACTCTAACGAAAAAAGAGTACTTTTGACAAACTACTTCGAGAAGGAGCCGCGTATACACACTCTCTGTTGTCTTTCATTTAGAAAATTTCGTAACCATGAAAGTAGTTTCCCATCTATGCCGAACCTGTTCAATTTTAGTACTAAGCGTTAATGAGATACACTGTCAAATGCCTTCGACAAATCCAAAAATACGACATCTGTTGCTTTAGCGGAATTTCTTGATGCACACCAATCATTGCAACCACTTAAAAGTTGTGCTGTCGTAGACTTTCCATTCAAATATCCAAACTAATTTTGATTTAATAGGTGATGTTCCGTCCGGAATACCATCACTCTTGATCTTATTATTTTTTCTGCCACTTTACAAACTATCGACGTCAGGGAGATCTGCCTGTAATTTTCTTTGTTGTGCTTAGGTCCTGTTTTGTGAATTGGAGTTATATTTGCAATCTTCCAATCCGTTGGTAATATGCCCGAATGAAATGACTTATTGAACAGATCACATAATGATGTCGACAGTTCTTTTGCACATTGTTTTAAGATACGTTTAAGCCTGGTTCCTGAGCTTCTTGTTGATACCAAAAAGGCACAATATATTCAAAAGAAAACATGGCTCTGACGCGTGTTTTAATCAGACGTCGATATAAACCTATATTCGCGTATATTGCGTCGTGTCTATAAGTTAATTTTCGTGGTTTTCAACGTTTATGGGAACTCATAGTAATCATCATTGGTCATAAAATCCCACATTCTGGACTTTGTTTTGATATCAAATATGGCAGGCTATATGAAAAGGATAGACGTTGTTTTTACATGTTTATCGCGTCTTCGCTCACATATGGAAATTATCGTTTGTGGATAATTCACTTGTCAATTTCTACTGCATTTCTCGGCAAAAATGGACGGTCTAAAATATATCAGATCACTTCGAAAATAACAGACGGAATACTTGACGATGTGAAGTTTATGAGGGAAGTGAGGCAAATTTGACAAGAAATGAAACGGGTCGTAAAATTTTGAACGAAACTGGCCATTTTCACTGAAATTGGGCACATTGTATACAGTTCATAGGAGCCAGGTCTGTTCGATACGGGTAAAGAAATGGACGTACTAGGAGGTAATAATATGACATGATATTCATCTTATTAGACTACAAATGTTTTGTTATTTTCAAAAATAGTGAGGCAAATTTTGTAACAGCCATTGAACGCCATATATTTACAAAAAATGGCGCTCCCCTATACTATTCTATAGTAGCGTTTCGGTCATTTTGTTTTTTAAAGTTTGCACATGCTCAGTGCAAATGTCTTGAATTTCTGGCCATGAGTGAAACGTCGAAGGGCCTTCGCCCGAAACGTCGAAGGGCCTTCTTGACGGAGGGCCTTCGCTCGAAACTTCGAGTTTCGTCAAGCTTAAACGGCTTGGCGCCAGATTATATCAGGGAACTTATTAAGATAAGGAAACATGAACGTTACTCGCTCCGTTACAATTCGGGTATTATCATCTTACATCCAGCGGGGAAGATGTTAAAATCATTCGGGGACAGATCTTTTAGTGTGACTGCGCCAACACTCTGGAATGCACTTCCTGTAAGCCTTCGGAGTATCAGTTCTCTTTCAATTTTTAAGTGCGTTGCATTAATGGGAGCTTAAGATGGCTCCTTACAGTAGCATGCGGGATGTTTGCGGGCACAGTACGTGGGCTATCCCACGCACTCACACGATCAAAATAAAACTGACAAAAATTGACCGGCCCTTTAGATGCTATTTCTGAAAGGTTTATAATGAAAAAGAGCGTTGAATAATCCTTCGTTTTGAGTGCCAAACAAAATTCACGTCCGCCTGTTACAGCTCATAGATTGAGTAAACGGCATGCATGATTTAATTAGCTTCAACCTTAGAGGTTTTGTACTCAAATTAATCGAACAGTTGACAAAATTAAAACAGTAAAAACAACATTGCCACTCGATTTCGCTGGATGAAAACTCTTTCTGCGCCTACGTACAATCTTTCAGCGAGTTTTACAAATTGAATTATTATAATTATTTTCATCGGTAACCCACAAATTTTATATTTAGCAATTTTATATATTTCAAGTTTTAAAATTTTTTTTGAAATTTAATTTAACTCACGATAAATAAATTGACAACTAATTATGGTCATGGTCATGTGCTGACATGCACATGGCCTAAATTAACAATCTTACTTCAGGTTATAATAGTTGTGTCTTGTGTAGAATCCTTATATAGTGTCCATTTATATTTCGCATCATGTGGATTATGTTTAGGTAAAAGATGTAAAATAAAGTAGAAAGCTTTTCATATCAAACAATAATTGTCCAATAGCATTTTTTATTTTCATTTTATTATATGTGCGCAATCAAATGTGCATATACACTTATTTTCCCCATTAACATCTGCTTGAATACCACAATTTCTATATTACAACATTACACGAAAGCAATCTACATTTAAGTTAAAGTTTTATAGCTATAATCATTATGTATACCAATTCACAGCTTGCATTATACGTATTTTTAGATAATTCAATTAATTTTCCGATCTATGGGCCCCACACATTAGCTCATTACGCATTCAGAATACATCGCCGCGAAAGATAAAATTGAGATCCCAAACAACAAATTTCAAAGTGAGATTTTGAGTGACAGCACCGACCAGTATTGGTACGAAATTTTTACCACATTTCGAGCAATCTCGCCAGTTGAGCGAAATATATAAATGACGATGTGCTTTCAGAGCAAAGACCAAATGGGTTTACTTTAGTCCACTGGATCGACGTGTTATCTTGCTTATAAAACTTTTAATTAAGATTCAAAATATTAAGTTTTCCATGTACTCGTTCAAAATATACATGATTTATTCCTGATAGAGCTACCTGTAAGATTATACCAATGTGTTTCAAACCACAAAAATGTATAAACTATACATGCGCGAAACGAACTTGACTGTTGCTTTAATTGTATATCGATATGCACTAGCTATGTACTTACGTAGCTACTTCTGAAGTAATCTTTTTAATTCGAAGAATGCAATGGGTATGAGCTATTTCAACATTTACATATAAGTTATTGAAACATTGAAAACCTCGTGTTCCTTAATTAAAGTACTTTATTAAATTAACATCCTTTAACCAGAAGAAGAAATGGTTTAGTAGGCCAGCAGTTTTCGCAAAATCCCCCGCAGTATCCCGACCACTGTCTACGATCAGAGCTCATCGATGTCTTGTGTACACCTCTAACACATTCTGGATAACCTATATACAAATAAGGAATGGCCTTTGGTAAGAGAAAATTTGTACCACTTATACCAACTTTGAAATTTCCTTTTCTGTGATCTACGGAACAATTCATTGAAAGACAGTCCCCAGCACTTCCAAAGCGATGAAACACGTTTGCTGCGCCTGCTGTAGCGAACCTGAAGTCAGTTGTATCTACTGACATGTCATTGACATTAAGACGAATCTAAAAGTAAATAAAGAGAAAAATTAAATAAAAAAAAGTTTAATATGGAGGGAATCCAGCGTTTAGCTGAAGTATGCCAGGGCCTCTTCTAAAATAAATACTCCGTGGACCGTGGAAAAATGTCCCAAAGTCCCTCTTTGTGACCCCCCCCCCCTCCCTTCCCCGAGAATTGAGTTTTGTACACGCACCACGTAAAGTTCCCTTTAAGTAAACAATATTTAACAACTATTGTAAGGATATTCCCCAAGAGGCGAAGCATTGAGCAGCAAAAATATCTTTAAAAGCTCCCGTAAAATTGCAATCAGTAAACAAAAAAGTATTTGCATGCTTTTGGTAATTTTGTAATTTTATTCATTGCAAATAGTTTTAAAGACCAAAGCAAATAAAATGTTAGGTTTCGTAAAGCGAACGGCTTTCGACATTCGCCAGCGTAGAGTTCGTAAGGTACTTTATTTGACTATGGTTCGTAGTCAACTGGCTTATGGTAGTCAGGTATGGGCACCCCAGACGGTAAACAACATCTTGACCGTTGAACGTGTGCAGCTACGTGCCACCAAATTTATTTTGTCATTGCCGTACCAAACCGATATATCATACCAGGAAAGACTGACCACCATCGGCATCATCCCTATATGTTACTGCCATGAGTGTCTAGATCAAGTGTATCTCTACAAGTGCATCATTTCCAACTCTGACAGTAACATTTCTATCAAGATTCCTACTCGAGAAACACGAAGTACTAATGCAACCAATGGTATCTTACTTGAAGTAGCCAAGTGCAAGACAGTGAGCTACCAAAACAGCTTCTACGTCAGAGTTGCCAACGTGTGGAATACACTCCCCTGTTTGATCAGAGAATCCAACAAAACCGTGGTCTCTTTCCAATTTTTTTTAATGCAACATTATAAGGATCTCACCTGAGGATCCGAGAACATTTAAGTTTGTTTGTGTGTGACTAACTTATCGAATCGAGCTTGTTGTTAAATTTATTGTCACAAAAATTGTAAGTCGTTGATTGTAATTCGTTGTGCTTGTTTGTTGTTCTTCACGTCTGTCTGTTTGTTTGTCGGTCTGCAAGCTGTTATTGTTCATACTGTGTATTTCGAATGTCTTGGAACCTCGTTATTGGAGAACTAATCTCTGTGTGGTAATTCCAGCCATGTAATCTATTGTGTAACTAATTTTGTGTAATAGTTTGTGTTAAATGGCAAAATCTGTAAAATAAAATAAAATAAAATAAAATAAAATAAAATAAAATAAAATAAAATAAAATAAAATAAAATAAAATAAAATAAAATAAAATAAAATAAAATAAAATAAAATAAAATAAAATAAAATAAAATAAAATAAAATAAAATAAAATAAAGAAGGCCTGCTGACACTGCATGTTCAACAAAATTTTGTGACTTTGTTCGTGTTTGGCGAAACCACAGCATCGTTTAATTAAAATTTGCTCGTCGGTAACCGGAACGAAACGGGAAGCCATTTTGTTCATGTCCGACTTAATTCGAACAGTGCAAGAAAATCTGGACGCGCTAAGCAACCAATCAAATTGCTTGAAGAGGACTACTTTCCGGCAAATTATGATAAAAGCATAACTTCACTGTAACTCATTTATTTCCTTACGGAAGTAAAAATCATGCATGTTTTGCTGAACACATTTTAGGAGAATACCCAACAAATGAGCAATATCCCCAAGCACATTTAGGGGAAGGGGAGGCGTAGTTTTACTACGCATTATGGAAGAGTCAGATACCTCGCTGGCTGAAATGCAAAATTCTGAACTAGTTGACCTGCTTTCTGTAAGGCAAATCTTCCCCAAAACGCAGAAAATAAGATTTTGGAGCCTCGAGATTTCAATATTCGGTACATCGGACACCAAGAGAGTGTGTCTAGCCACAGTGCTATCGATATCGATGTGTCGTATCGATATATGTCATTCCCTATCGATATATGTCCTTACGTAGTTAAAAGCGCACAATTGCAAGAAACCTAACCACTCTAAATTTGTGGGCATTGCTACAATTACGCCAGCAACAAAGTACTAAAAAGTCCTCAGAAGTGTTGTAACTTCATTCTGTGTTAGGGTAATAGCAAGTATACACTCGTCTATCGTTAATATTTACTCGCAACAGTTTCACAGGTGGTTCAATAAACTTGTCGCGTGTATATACTTAGTGTTTCCATAACAAAAAAATGGTGCTATCATTTACGCTAATTAATCAACGTTTACAGAACGAGCTGCAACGAGTACACCATTTCATGATGTAGAAGATATTCAGAATGCTTGTGCTAAGTAATAAACACCTTTCCAAAATATGTCCACTGTTCTTCATTTCGGTATTCCGCCATTAAATTGTATTGAAGATCAAAGTTATTGCTCCCTCCAGCTGGCAATGTAACATATTCTTTGGGATTTGTAGTATCCATATCTGCGCAATAGATCCTTGCAGATTGATTGCATTTTGGCAACATCAAGTAAAGGTTATACTCTCCATCATGTTCATTCAAATCAATATCTTTTATTCCCTGGCATGAGCTTGGACCTATAGGAGCAAATTATATTTATCGTGTAGTTTATCTTTATGAGGAGTGAAGGGAAACGATAATGGGCAGAATCTTTAGATTAATTACAATGTTTGTTACCCATTTTTCTTTGTTTCATCAAAATTTTCTGTACTTCCGAATCTCATCAGTGAAAAAATGTTATCCTTATAAATTTCAAACTATATTTCAGGAAATACATGATCACGATACTTGAAAATATAACAAATACTGCATTTCATTTTGTTATATTATTCAGGTAGTTTGATCCTGTCGTCTCTTAATAGACCTTATACTTATGACGTCACAAGGCTTGATGCCGGAAAATCGAGTTTTATATTATTGAAGGCGAAAATCACCGTAAACTAGGGCTGTTATACAGAATTTCATACGAAATCTATTATAAGCCATATTTATTGCAAGAAGACAAGAAGTATAATGCATATTTTCATTGGTTTTGGAATTTTTTTGGCATGCTAAGCATGACTAGTATGACCGCTAGCTTCGCCATTGTTTTTTGCTTCTAGAACCTGATAGTATTGTGTTGCTTTTAAAGTATAGGCATCGTACGAAGCTTACCTGTAATTGGTGAGGTTTGTGTTATCGGTGCGGGAGTGGTTGATAAAACAGGATATTTATTATTCTAGGGGTAAAAAAATATTTCTCTTAAAGAATGATACCCAATGTCCATTTGTCCCATGATGCATGAGGGGAATTAATTGTTAGGCTAATGTACAATATAATACTAATACTATCACTACTAATACAGTCAATACAGTATTAACGGAAACAATTGGAATAACATTGAATGAAATATGTTGAAATATACTGTAACAGATGGAGCTGAATTAATCAATAGGAAGGCCTTAGTGAAAGTCTCCAGTATATAACCTCCCCCCCCCCTCGCCGTATAACGTCAGAAAGGGATGGCGCCGCGCGCTGATTAGCAGTTTTTCAGTACCGCGACTTTAAGCGCTATTGCCTTCTCTATGATAGTACATGCAATAGTATTTGTATATTAGTAAGCTAGACGAGTCCCTATACTATTACGTCACACGCAATGTTTCGTCCCAGTCTCTTTTGCGCGGTTTTCAGATTTTTCACACGGCGAAATTCATTGTTTAATAACTCTTCGACTAACTGAAAAGCAATTTTCATTCTATTTTCGAATTTCAGTATATTTTGTATCAGCAGATTGAGATAAATACTATAACTACATGGAAAATACTAGCAAAACCTCTACGTTTCCATTGCCAGAGAAACAGCTGCCTGAAAATGTCTTTTTCAGGTAGTTGTATATTTCTCAATCGGAACCCGAAAGAAATATACGAGATACTATAGTGTAATTAGTCCATTGTGTGAACATGTCGACTGTTGTTTATGGCAGAGTAGTTAAAAGCTTTGTTTACAGCAGACATAAGCATCAATGATAAGACGTACGACTCGGCAACAACAGAGGGCAAAGTCTAAATGTATAGCTTAAATTTTTATTGTTTTCATAATGTTAAGTTTGCCATTATATTGCAGGACCGCTTCAACAGTCACATTCATATATGCATGGTTTACTATTATAATAGTTCGTATCTGCAGATAAATTTTTAAATAGTTATCCCTCAGATAGTTAAGTATATTTCACCTTTGACAACAAGCTTACTTTAATAAATCATTAACGTAATTTCTATTATTATAGGGCTTTTGAAAATTCTCTATTCTGACTGGTCGAGAAGCGGTCCGTAAAAACCCATATATATCCGGACCGTGGTCCCTATTTTCCGCGTATCTGCATGAACCGGTGTTCCGGATGTCGTTTATCTGGCGGGAAATTCTTGCTTTGCAAACAGAAAAAATTTTTGCTTTTTAAATTTCCAATTGTGCTTTACAGATTAAAATTTCAAACAACCAAATTGTTTTTGATTGAGCATGCATGCCTACCGTATATTGTTACCCAGTGAAACTGACGATAGCCGATTTAAGAGGCAGTCCGTGTAAAAACCGACCACTCGAATTTCTTAAGATTACAGAATTTCTTCATACTTTCTGTGTGGGAGAAGTCATTCATAAAGTGAACAAGAACCGGTGACTTTGGAATTGTAATCAGTTTTTAAATTTTTTTCGCTATTATTTCCGGATGCGTTCGAAAACAAGTTAACACGTTAATTATACGCGGTGATATTTGAGTTTTTTCACATCTCACTTTCATCTCGCGCTTTTATTCTAACTTCTTGAAACTGATATATTTTATTATTTCCTGCCTGGCATGAACCTAAACTAATATTTATCGTGATCAATAATTTAATTATATTTATCAGAATAATAATTTGTATGAAAGCACTGTCAACATACTGATCCAGCTTGGTAACTAAAATTATATAGCTAAACTAAAATTTATAGGATTTCATTAAAATAAGTCCAAAAAATTAAAAAAACAGACCCCCCCCCCCAAGGCTTTATGTACAACCGTAATTTTCGTGTTGAAATACGCGTCTAAACCGGAAGTAGTAACAATGTACGCGTTCTGATTGGCTTAGCGCCAAAAGGTAAACAAATGCTCTGATTGGTCAAAAACGAAATTCGCCCTTGTTTACATGTATAGTTTGCTTGCAAATGTGGTACAATATCTTTGCTCCATATTTCTTTTAAAATATTTTTAACTATGATTTTTTCGCTCTCAAGTGGCCGAATGCATGAGCATTTAAAACAAAAATACAGCTTCCTCGACGTTACTCATTTGCATACCCAAGGTGGTGTTTGGGGGAACCCAAATGGGGTATTTTGGGGTAACCCAATAACACTTTGCACCTTTACATTACCGACAATCGTCCACAAAATATTTGAAACAAACCTCACTCCCGATTTCAATGTTGTTTTGTACAAAAATATTGTTTAATTCAAACATTATATGTTAAACGTCAACTGCAAATGGGATAGACTTGCCACAAGATGACCTCGAACGAAACGCGAGCAGCATGTTATGTTCCATTTTGAAAGATATAATAGCCTTTCAACATTGAAATAAGGGGAGGGGGAATGAGTTCAAAGTTCTCAAAAATTATATTTTGTGGACGATTGCAGTTTCACTATATAGTTTTACTTTCTTCGGTTTATCGGGAAGGAATAAACCTTTAAATCACATGATTACTTTGAATAAGTGTACAAGTAAACAGTATAAACTATTATTAGAATATAAGTGGGATATAGCTAACAGACGATTTGATTGGCGATATTAATATATCCTTATCTAACGGAAAATTTCCGCTTAGCTGGAAATTGGCAAATGCTATACCAATTTTTAAAAAGGATAATCGCCAATCGAAAGAGAATTATCGTCCCGTTTTTTTATTATCGTCTTTGTCGAAAGTTTGCGAGAAAATAGTATTTATTAGGCTATATAATTTTTTGCTTGAGATTCATTTTCTAGATCCTTTTCAATCTGGTTTTCGACCTGGAGATTCGACAGTAAATCAGCTTGTTTTCATTGTACACAAAGTTTACGAGGCTCGTGAAGAAGGCAAGGAGGTTCGGATGATTTTGCTGGATATTAGTAAGGCCTTTGATAAAGTTTGGCACAAAGGATTGCTCCGTAGGTTAGAATCTTTGAGAGTAAGAGATCCTCTTCTTAAATGGATTAAAAGTTATTTATCAGAAAGAAAGCAGCGTGTCATAATAGATTGTCAGTCATCGGACTGGATGCAAATTGAAGCCGGCGTTCCTCGCTGTTCCGCTTTGGGCCCTTTGCTTTTTTTGATTTATATAAATGATATTACGCGTGATCTTCAAAGCAGCAATTTTCTATATGCCGATGATACTTCTCTGTTTGATGTAGCCGATGATCCTTGTTCTACAGCAATTAAGCTTGATAATGACCATCATCCATGTTGTGGAAAACCGAATGTTCTTCACAGAAACTTCAAAACTAGGGTCATCTAAACATGGGTGTACATACTGAGTTAGTTCACTTGCAATCTAACCAACTTTATAAAAATCATTATCGGTCATTACAAAAACAGCAATAGCATTTTTTTTCGTGAGCATTGTCTGGTTCCCTTTCAAGCTGAACAAAAACTGGCCGATTATATTCATTCAGGTAGTTGTAAGCTTCCTCCAGTATACTCTGTCGCTCTACAGATTTGCAGGTACTCAGAACTTTGAATGGCAGTGAATGCTGGACATTCATATTGCTTTCGTCATCACTTTCAATATTAATACTATTATGTAAAACCTGTGCACGGCCAACTTCGGGTTGTGTGAATTCCACAAAACAGTGTACTCCTTCTTTTCAATAGAAATTGTACAATATGATGTACAACACAATTCGCCAAGGTGAATATTTGCATCGTTTTTTATTAAACAATCCACATGGGTACCATTAATAGATGCTTTCACTCTGACAAAGTCAACTGACATGACAGGAAAACATGGGATAGTCCAAGTGAACCATGAAGTGTCAACATCCACAATGGTTAATGCACTGATTCCTTTTTTAGGTACGTCTGGCACAGATACTTCTGGTGCAGATGTGCCTGGTGCTGATATCTAAAGAATAAGACAATCTCAATTATAATAAGCTGTAGCAGAGGAAATTTAGCAAAAGAATATCATTGCCCCAAGGGAAGAACTGTTTCTTCCTAGGAATTTCACATTTCTTCCCAAATCAAAATTAGTTTCATTGTTAATTGAAGTTGTGCTATCTCACCAATTGAAATACTTATGCAAATTGCTCAAAAAAATTTGAAGCTAATTAGCTGCTCGTCATATGGACTACAGTACAACTTTGCTACATTAGTTTAAAAGCAGGATAGAACTCATGAAATAATATTAACTTAATGACATTTTCTATAACAAAAGATTTACACAATTTTCTCCAAACTTACAGATTGAAGATAGGGAAAATCATTTTCCTTATTTCTACTCTTCATGCAAATATTTCCAGCAGCCATCTCTTTGGCAAACTCTTTGTCCAGAACACTATATTGACATTCAGTTAAAGAAATGATATATATTGGATAACAGTTTCTTTAGATAATATATTGCATGATTTGTATTTACTGTTATGTGGCACAATGATTACTGGCACCCATCTTTGAAAATAGATATGTCTGGTATCAGACAGAGTAACTATACAACAAAGTAGGGTACATTGCAGCTTAAAGGCCTAACAACAACTAAATTAAACACAGGATTGTAAATGAATGACATTAAAATTAGAATGCTACTACTGTAATGCTTTAATATGAATTTAAAATGGATACAGTCCACAAAAATGTTTAACTTCATCTCCTGGATGAAGGGCTATGATGATCTCAACAATGTTGGGCTAAATACTGACTGGTGCTGGAAGACTGCCAGTGCCATTTGAAAGAGATCTTCATAATTCGCAGGTGAGTGTTTTTTCTTCAGTTCCTCGAACAGTTTCCCAGATTTTACAAATGAAAATGCCCTGTGGATACCTACTCCTCTATCATTACTTAGATAATCACACCCAGCTACAATGCAACCATGCACAAATTCTGTCTTTGTTGTATTTAGCCCAGAAAGAATGTTGTTCAACTCGAAGTACTCTCCATGACCAGTCATTCCAAGCTTAAAAATAACCTTAAAAGATATGAAATACACTCAATGTTGCTTTTGGTATAAAAGTTGGGCCACAAGTCTCTAGCCTGGAACTTGGTCAGCAGGAAACAATGGGGCTTACAACTAGCTCTTATCATCTTATGCATGCAGCTTATTCAGGCACACTTAAATGGGAGCATGTATGGAAGAAAAGGCCTTAGCGAGAGTAAATTAATGATCAGTTTTGAGTTTTAGGACAACACAGCGATGGTAGTAGTTGTAATATCCTCAGCGAAATGTTGAAAGGTATCATGTTTGTTTTGATAAAAACGACACTAGTTGAATGTGCCGAAGTGGACTTTGCTCTTTAACGTACTAAAAAAACAAACTTTAAAACATAAATTCACCAACCAATACCTGTTTTATATTAAGGTCTAAAGGTTAGTTGTTCATTTTGAGCGCTTTTTGATATGTCTAAAACGCGAATAAATCGATTTTCCCCCTCCACTTTCGAAATACTTCTGCGGTCTTTGCATGACTATTTCAGAAGAGTTTTCTACGTTTAAAGGGAAGATAGAATTCGAAATGCAGTCTTACGTTCTGAGCAAAGTCAAATTATTTACAAAAGTCAACAGAATTTATGCAATCTAACTAACGAAAATTTGCAAAAAGTATTTCTTAATTAAGAATAAATATATACCATCCTAATTGACGTCAGGTAATGACGATAGTAGTCCCTCAGCATACAATTCTCATGCAAACAAAATGTTCCTTGTACAACTGGGTAACAAGGGTGAATTTTGTTGTTGACCAATCAGAGCATTTGTTTACCTTTTGGCGCTAAGCAAATCAGAACGCCTATTTCAACACGAAAATTACGGTCGCAAATAAAGCCTTGGGGGCACCTGGTTTTTTAATTTTTTGTATCTATTTCAATGAAATCCTATAAAATTTAAAATTTTCGAAAAATTTGCGGCTGGGATTTGCGTTTGAAATTATCCGCATTATCCACATTCAGTTAGGTTTTCATACCGTTTTTTCTTAAATTAAACAGGGAAATTTAGCAATCTTTAATACTGCTCATTGTCATTGAAAAGGAAAGCAGTGCATGTTTTACGCAATAAATTAAAGCAACAAAATTCATAAACAGAAACATTCCAGGAAAACTTGCCCTACATTTCACGAATTCTTATTTCCTACATTTCACGAATTCCTCATTGATTTTCCAACAACATAAACGTGATTTTCCAAATATATACTTTTGAAAATTGAAACACATATATGTATCTACTCTGTGATTGAAATATTGCTTATCCCACTCCTGGCAAACAGCCATATTTTTGAGATCAGTAAGGATGACCACCCACGGTTGATCACCCACGCCCGCGATCATTGATGAACTTTAGACTTCGCTAATCTTCCCTTTCCCCAGGTGTAAATAGCAGGGCGGAATTAGTACCCCCGCGCCAGGCTAACGCCCTGAACGGCGCTCCGCGCCGTTGGCTCGGGGAAAATATATTGCATTTTTGTACTGCACGATCAAGGAAATTATTTAATTAATATCAATTAGCCTATCTCACGAAGGCCAAATTCGCCATTTTTGGGGTACTTTTTGGAAAATGATGTGAAAAATCGAAGTGATGTGAAAACAATTTTCAAATATTTAACTGTAAATTAATTTATAATGACAAATCTCACAGTAATAGTAATACAAATGCCATATTCACTGATACAATCAAAGATCTAGAAAAGCCAGTACCCCAAAAATTGCAGCGTGAGAAAAGCTCATGATTTATTACTCATGTTCCAAAACATAATTAGGGTTCCTAACTACCTTATTTATAATGTTCTATTTTAGGAGCTCCTAAAATCGAACATTATAAATAAGGTAGTTAGGAACCCTAATGATGTTTTGGAACATGAGTAATAAATCATGAGCTTATGTGGTTCCACTGAGGTTGCTCCGATCAAATTTTAGTTACTTATTAAAAGGACTGGACATAATTTGATTCCGCTATTACATTGCCTATCGTTAATATTACTTGAAAAGGATCACCAATTAATTGGGAATGTGCAATTTGAAAATGGTATTTGCCATTTAACATTTAACATCTGCCACATAGTATGGGCTTAATAAGTATAACTAAATTTTATCAACTAGACTTCCAAATATTGTGTATTCATGGTTACTGTATAATTATATAAAAAATTATGTAAATTGCTTTATCTAAATTTTTTAAAATCACATACATCACTTAAAAAGTCACTTTTGTCTTAAATCTCTTTAAATCGCATGACTTCAAAAACTCCATTTTTTCTTAAATCGCCTTAATCGCACCACTTAAGGTGGCTCGCTACAGTTTATAGACATGTTGAAAATGCGTAAACTAGATCACCTTTTTGAAGAGATGATGCTCTTTACAAATCGAAATTTGTATATTATATTTACAGGGACAATCAAACAGTCGAAAATTGGTCAGAAAAGTGACGTCACCGCTGTTGCTATGGCAACAATGACGATTCAAGATGGCCAATATTTTGGCTTTGAACGCATTTTACTTTAAAAAAAAGGTCGGTTACCCCCATTTTTTATTTCAGAAAACATTTTCTTATAGTGCAATGCACTATCTGACCAATTTTAAAAAATTCTGCAATGCAAAAAAAAATTATTTCGAAAAACCATGTTTATAAATTTTTTAAAAATTTGGCATTACAGAATTTTTTAAAATTGGTCAGATAGTGTATTGTACTATAACAAAATGTTTTCTGAAACAAAAAAAAAGGTTAACCGACCTTTTTTTAAAGTAAAATGCGTTCAAAGCCAAAATATCGGCCATCTTGAATCGTCATTGTTGCCATAGCAACAGTGGTGACGTCACTTTTCTGACCAACTTTCGACTGTTTGATTGTCGTTGTATATGTAATATGCAAATTTCGATTTGTAAAGAGCATCATCTCTTCAAAAAGGTGATCTAGTTTACGCATTTTCAACATTTCTATAAACTGTAGCGAGCCACCTTAATTTAAAAACTCCTTTTTTTACTTAAATCGCAGGGCTCGATTACATGGAGTACTTTCAAGTCAGGGGTTGAACTCAGCCCAGTTATTACAACTTGCATGTTTGACTAAATTTTAATCTAAGTAAAGAGAAGGAGACCAAGCACAACAGTTAAAATGAACATAATGAAATTAGTAAAATGGCAAAATTTGGTTGCGAAATGTTGTAAAATACAGAAAATATAGCCTTGCGAAATTTGCATATTTTCAGTATATTTGTATTACGTGCGGAAATTGTTACCATTTCTGGAGGTCAAATTACATCTGCAGCGTGATTTGCACGTGCGTCGGGCAACGGGTACACGCGTTAAAATCTCTCATTTTGTAGCAAGTCTGCCAACAAGCTGTCAACAAGTTATGCTCGCACTGCTTGTCCCAAGTTGTCAACAAGTTTGGAACAAGCTGTTAACAATTCATAACAACCTTGTTGATATTATCAGGCTTGTTACAAGGTTGTTCCAACAAGTCCGATACAGTCATGATATAACAATATTGTTACAACCTTGTGTCATCAACCTTATAACATGCTTGCTATATCATGACTGTATCAGACTTGTTAGAACAACTTTAAACAAGTCTGATAATGCCATCAAGCTTGTTACAAGTTGTTAACAGCTGGTTCCAAACTTGTTACAACAACTGGGAACAAGCAGTGCGAACACAACTTGTTGACAACTTGTGAACAGATTTGTAACAACTTGTTTGCAGACCTGTGACAACTTGCGCGTTTTTACGTGTGTACTCCTTATTCGCCAATTTTATCGTGTGGCACGCACGCGCGTGCGATTAAAAACCCGACGTTGCCCGATATTTAAAAAAATTTAAAATAAACATTTCTAGTCGCCGTATTCAAACGTAATTTTGGACATAAAAGCGCTTGAAGACAAAAAATATTTCACTCATATTGTCTTGCGACGAGTTCAGAAGATTTCACAAGATACTTAACCTTTTATGGAAACAAAATGTAGCATATTTGGCCAAGCGGTGAGTAAATATATGATTGTTTCGTTTTGTGTAATGTTTTGACGGCATTCGACTCCCCGTTGAAAAGGTTATTTTATTAGGATTTCAATGGTATTCTTTGTTTTAAAGGGTGGAGAATACGCGCTGAGATATTTACGTTATAAACAATTGAATCGTCAAATCGTCAAAATGTCGCTTGTCGACAAAGAGTAATGAGCTACGAATGGTCAATTATGATATACGTATATGATTTATATCGCTGAGCATAAATCCATACATACTGTTACTAGTTGACCAAATGTCTTCTATATAATTTGTTTTCAATACAATTTATCGATGATTAAACGTTTAGCAATGACTGAATAAGCTAGTAGATAAGAAGATCTTTCGGTCCATGCATTTTAGCTAGCTTGGAAGTGAAAGTTCGTCCTATACAAAAATGACGCCTGACACTACTTAATCTATCGGGCTGAAGAAGCACGTAATAGTCAAAATTTTCATCGTTTTTTAAACTCTCCGTCGGTTCGTCTGAATCAATAGTTTTGAGTAGCTCACAATTTTCTTTCCCTCCACCTGTTGGCGTTGTTCTGAAGTTAACAGATCTGCATGATTTATCTTGAACCACACACTGCATGATGCAATCCACTCCAGAATTTGCGTGAACATATTGGGTCACCTTTGTGGTGTTCAACCGATAACCTTTTTAAATTAATGGTGAAATAAGTTTTAGAAGGACGGCCATTAGTCTGCAAAATATAAGAGGAAAACTGTCCAATCTTGAGTTGGTTTTCTCCCGAAATTTTGTCTAAGTCATTAATATAAGGAGAAGAATCTATTCTTGGGTCGCATTTAACGTATAATGCCATGCAGCTATGTTGGAGGAACGTTTACAAAATAAATAGAAAATTCATGCATTGCAGAAACCCTCGCCTTGCTGACAAAACCACTGTATCCTTTGCTGACAAAACCATTGTACCCAAGTATCTAAAGTAGTTGTCATGGTAACACGATAATTTTTTAAGAATATTATTACAAATGAAAAATCGCCTAAAAATATCAAATTATTAATTACAAAATTATCAATTTCCTAACAATAAGCTTCAATTTGAGGTAAAATTCAACCACAAACGCTTCGCAAAACGTTTTAAAGTGTTCTTTATAAAACTAAACTGCCTTTTATAATTAAATGGCTTTATCGATAAACTTTGAGTTTGCAATAAAATGATTTCAAATTCTCGCATGCAAATAACTTTGCTTTCTTTTTTATTTAAAAAATTCAATATAATTAAAAAAGGGAATCATGCAATATTAAAGATACACTGAAATTGTATGCTGTCTTGTTTAGTTGTTTCATAAACGCAAAGTCAAAGGCCGTCGGGTTTTAAAGCAATTATAAAATCAATATTTAAAACAAACTTACCTTCGTTAACGTCTGCTCCCTTCTCTTAGCCGATTCCTTCGCCCTTTCTTTCTTGAAATTTACAAAATCTTGCAAAAATGCGAGCAAGAATGAAATATATTGCAAGAAATTTATCAATCATCAAATCAAGAAATGTTTGCTATTTCGCTGTCGTCATGCAGTTGCTATAATGCAAACTTTTAATTGGACCAATCAGAGTGTTCGCTATTCATGACAGTCCGCCATATTTTTGAGATCACTGAGGATGACCACCCACGCACAGTGAGCCACGCCCGCGATCATTGGTGAACTTTAGACTACGCTAACGCTTTCGTTTCCCCGGGTGTAAATAGCCGGTGGGAATTAGTACCCTCGCACGGCGCTTCGCGCCGTCGGCTCGGGGATTAATTAGCTGCAGCTATTGTATTTGAAATGCGTTTTCCTCCCTGATAGCCGCCATATTTTTGTCTTATAAATCTCAAGAGATTGATTGCAAACAACTAATATATGGTTTCTATATAACTACTGCACGGCCGCCTGCAACTGCATGCCACGAAGCGGGCAGGTTTAGTCTTCATCAAAGTCTTCGTCTTGTTCACTATCATATTAGAGAGTTTAAGTCAGATACCAATACGGATACTAACAACATGTCACGCGCATGCTCTCTTCTTGCAAGAAGCATGAGGACAAGTGTATTGGAAGTGACCACTACCGAAGTCGGCCTTCTATTGGACGTCGGAGGAATTGTAAGATAAACTCATATAAATCGAATATTTCATAATTTTTACGATAAACATGTAAACTATTTGTTTATTAGCTTCGCCTGAGTCATGTTTCGGTCGGAATTTTAGCTCATCTGCCGTTTAGTATACCGCACATTTTCGGTGACTATTAATGTGTTCTATACTTTATCTGTCGTGATAACTTAACGCTTTAAAATTCCCTGTACCAGAATGAGAACGGAAGTGAAAACATCGGTATCGGTATTGGTATTGGAAGTCGAACTTAAACTCTCTATTAATACTTACTCTGTTCCACTTTAAAAAGTGACAAGGGTTCTTCTATGCTTTCTTGCAAACCTGTTGCAGCGCTGGACCGTTACATTAATAGTTTGTCACAAGGCGTTTATATCGATTTGTGTTGGATATAAACGCCTGCTCCTCGCATTGCTTGTATTTTCGGAAAACACCCATTTCAGTCACACCCACTTGCCAAAAATTTACAATAATAACGTGATTCGGTGTCCATTTAATTTCTGACTCACCGAGTTCAATTTTAGGATCCCCTATTTTATTTGATATACGTTGTCGTTGAAATTGGTGGTTAAATTTAGAGTGTAAATTTTGTACATTTCAAGAGCTACACTATAACCACTATGCAGTAGCAACTGCGAGAAATGCAACTACGAGTCCTCTGGCAGGTCATATAACCATATTTCATCACTGACTCGCAGCACCTTATAAATTTAAATCTTCCGATGTCTTTACTGTGTTTTAATTTGTTCATGTAAATATTAATGACAGGTATGGTAAAACGTTTGACGCAAAATGTCATGCAGATATTACAGTCGATTTCACGAAACTTTGACCACAAATTTTCCGAACTTCGTTGCGAAGTTCACAAGATTGTTGCGAAGTTCAAAAGTTCATAATGAGATTCACAAACCAGTTCGTAAACTACGCATTTGATTGGCTTCTTTTACTTCACGGACTAATCAGAGACTTTGTTTACAAATTGGCTTGTGAATTCCAATATGAGCTTCCGAACTTCGCAACGAACTTGCGAACTTCGCAACGAAGTTCGGAACATTTGTGGTCAATGTTTCGTGAAATCGACTGTACCAACATACAATATCAGAGAATGAAATAAACATGATAGCAGTTTGTTACACAAAATGTTGTTTTTCCCTAAGTAAGTGATGTTGAGATAGACATTGGAATTGCTTTTTCATCTTCAACATCCATATACATCTTTAGATGTGAGAACCCTGATATTCAAGATCATCTAACGCATTTCTACTGAGTTCTTTACTGATGCTGTACGGGAAGCTTTTTTCAAGTAATTTGGGCTAAAAGCCTATTAAAAACCTTAAATAACCATTTGGTCAAAAAATCATTATGCTGCAATACATATAAAAAATGAATAACAATAATTAATTTATGTCTGCGCGCATTGGCCGGCAACGGTTTTGGCGCCTTATTATGTTTCGTAATCATGAAGTATGAACATCTCCTAGGGACAACGAGCGATCCGGTCGGACTTTATACCTGCCTAATACTTCAACAGGGTAGCAAAATTATTGAACAGATGAAAACGACATTCAGCGTATTTTAAAAAATTGGCATTACAGAATTTCGTAAATTTTGCGGATTGTTAATTCGCGTTGGTCTGTGAAACCGGGGTGTCAGCGTGCAATAGGCTATTTCAGAATAAATTTCGTACGCGTGTTCTCATATTAACGAACTAAGAGTTAACGACACAGATATAACTTGAAAGAATATTTTAAATGAACATTTTGATATCTGCTGCAAAAAAAACTATAAAAACTTCACACTGTTATAGACCTGACGTTTTTGAAAACTGTATCGAACCACTTTATTGGACATATCTAATAAGCACAATTTTGAGCTAGAGAAGTCTAGACAAAAATTTCATCTGACAACTTGAAAGAGCATTACAAAATTAGTAATATTCCGAAGTTTCGTTGCGAAATGCTGTAAAATGCGGATAATATAGCTGTGCGAAGTATGCCGTTTTTCAGTCACTTTGTATTATACGCACGGGAAATTGATACCTTTTTTCATAAAGCGGTATATAAATTTCCCGTGCGTAGTACAAACAAAACGACTGAAATTAAAAACGACAAACTTTCCAGGGATATATTATTATTCGCATTTTGCAACATTTCGCAACGAAACTTCGGAATATTACTAATTTTGTGATGCTCTTTCAGCTGTGATGAAAATTTTGTCTATAGACTTGTCCAGATCAAAATTTTGTTTCTTAGGTAGGCCTAATAGGTCCATTCGAAAGATCTTTGTTCACATATGTAAATATATACTTTCAGTATATCGAAACCCACCTTCCTTAGATCCGTCGAAACAAAAGTCCAGCCCGTTCCCAAATGCTTGCAAATTCAAAGCTACCACAAACCAAAACTCAGTACGATTGAAGCAAAACGTAGCGGCCAGAGTTTACAAGACTCGCGGCAAATTTCTTTCGCCATGTCTATATTGAACAGATGTGATGTCGCTTTGCTATATGTTTCGTTTTTGAGTTTAGATTAGTATTTCTGCAACGTCTATAAGCAGACAGTATAGTTCCAGCTGTATCAAGACTCACTCATGAACAAGTGGGTGCACTGATGTACTGCATTAGTTCTAAATCAGTTTCTATAACAGGAGAATGTCCCGCTATATAGCGGTAACGCAGTGCTGTATGTGAGTAGGCCTAGAATATACATAATAAATGAAATGATGGGAAGTTAAATATCTCAATCATCTTGAAAACTATGGCTTAATATTTGACACAATAATTAACACTTTGCGTATTGATAGGCCTATAAAAAATATGTAAATATATAGAATTCATATACAAGGGTGTCCCAAAAAAACCGAAAACTATTGAAATCACTTATTGTTAAATTTGAATGCCCTACCAAACAGCTGGACGTAATGATGCGTAAAATATTGACAAGGTGCATGTATTAGAATTTAGTTAGGAATATCTCCTGGTAAAGTGCGCGATTTTCTGCTCCTGGGAATTAAAAACAGCTTCTTAAACAGTTCTTTATGCATAAAATTTACTTATGTCAATCATTTATGCACTCGTGGGAACCAACAGAGCGCTAAGGCATTCAAATTCTAACAATTAAATTGTTATTGGTGATTTCAATAGTTTCGTTTTTTTTGGGACACCCTGTATATAGACTTCAGCAACTTATTGCGAATATATGTGCAAGAAATATTACCTTTTCATAATGCGAGCGTCTATCAGTGGCGAAAATCTTGGTGGGTGGGGGGAGGGGCGGACGCTCCCCCACCCCACCTTCCGGAAAATTGACGAATTTTCGGAAATTTTGATCTAAAAGAGGGCTAAAAACAGACTTTTCGAGTGTGAATGGGGGGCGGGGGGTATGTCGGAAATTTGAAAGTTTGTCGGAAATTTAGGAGGCTTTATTGCCTCCCCCACCCACCCACCCACACAAGTGAATTTCCGCCATTGGCATCTATGTATAATAAAGGTGGCTCGATTTATTAATCTATACCAGAATCGTAAAAACAAATATATTTATATTGGTATATGCACAAACTCTCGTGGCGAAACAGGTGGGAAATTGACGACGTCTAAATATGCTTACCGAGATGAGAAACCATGCATATCGCCGTTTTTTGGCACATTCCGCCACTGATTCTACTTTTATAGAAGCTCGCGAAAATGACAGTCAAAACTGATTTGTTAAATCTGAAATTCCTGACTTCCGAAAATGATTTTAATAGATGGTCTTCCAAAATCATCGGTTAAAAATCAAATTATTCTTGATAAACTACCCATTCCAAGACCTTTCAAACGTTGTAAAACTATCTTCTCCCACTTGTTCTAACTTTCATGATATAGTATCATAGACATTTACTGGTCGGGTTGAGGTTGGGGGTATAGGATCAGGACCAAATAAAAACTATATAGGACCAAATTAAATCTTTGTACTATATATATAGTAATTATGTATGCATTAGCAAAATTATACGAATAACCTCTGGTAACCCGTGATTTCTGGTAATAAAAAACAGACATCGCTGGTCTGGCTCTCGTACTGCAGTAGAGCTAAAATAAAATTAATTACGATAGCCGACTTAAGTGTTAACGACAAAGTATTCAATACCACAATTATATTACGTTGGAAAATTAACACTCAAGAATTCGCCGCTGAAACAGTGACGAAACCTATTTTCTATCATTTACAACAATTTATTGCTCAAATTATCCGTGCATGACTACAAGCGTAAAGAAAACAAGAACGTTCAAAATCAATGTTAATTAAGAAAAAACAAACAATTCGCCACGTGTTTCGATTCTTTAGACTTCTTTTATTTTCATCGCGACTGTTTTCATCGAGTTATAGTGACCTTTCCAGTGTGACCAATTTATACGATCAGCATAAGAGGTGTGATTTCCACCGCGATGATACAAACCATTTAAATTGGATGCATGGCATCTGTTGTACCACCATGCCCCTTTGAATTCCTGAGCACAATTATACACTTGGAGGTCGTGATCGACGTCTTTCGTTGTGAATTTCATACCATTGTGAACCATCAGAGAATCACCAGCGTCTCCTGTGAAATTGGCATACCACATCATCAGTTTAAAACGTTTGTTAGTTCACGTCAATGTTTATGTCGTATAATATCATGCTTAGCTTTGCTGCCCTGGTCTAAAGAAGTGTTACGTGGACCAATACTTGCTCGAACTCACAACGTAATTTCGGAGCCATGCATATTATTCAAAAAGTAGTCACACACAAATTATGAGCATCGTCATGCAGCATTCTGCTGTGCAGATAATTTCTTTATCCTGACATAATTGTTAGGAGATGAAAAATGAAAATGGCATGTAAATGTGGGCAGACTCGAGCTACGTAGTCACATTTTTTGTAAATTGTTTTCAGATGTCTCTGACGTAGATAGGATTTTTCTTATAAGGTAAGTCTGAAAAATATGCCAAGGGTGTTTTGAAGCAATTTTACCTTGGGAAGTTTGAATGCACTTTGTTTAATTTATTATCTGAAACTGTATCCGACTCCAAGGCTAACCTTACATAATATAGCACAATGAACGTGTTTGGCGATTTTCAATCTAGTATCAGTAGAGTGTGTAATTTAGTGAGCTATTTCATCACGTTTTTGGGGAAGTTAAATTATCATTTAACACAAAACAACTCGATATATTTAATCACAAACCAATACAAAACGTCCAAAACATAGCAAGATATAAACATACACTAAACCAAATAACAATGTAGTGCACATGGTTTGTACTTGTCAAACGTTTCCCAAAGGGGCTCCTAATGTCGATAATTGGGGAGTGATACCCCATCCTCTGGTTTGTCAATGCAACGCGCGCGGCATTCTCCTCTGTAATAGCGCTTGTGTTGCAAGCTGCAGCACTCTGCAAGATAGTAAGAATTGCTTCTTGTCACATTAACGTAAATAACACTTGATGCAACAATTTGACATACCTTTCAGTGATAAAGGGACAGCGTGGTTCCGTATATATGTATCACATGACCAAATAAACACATTGGAATATTAGATCGATCACGTTGTGTATATGTGCGGTACTTTAAAGGAAGTAAGCGTTACAAGACAAGAGGCGTTCACTAGAAATCAGACGAAGGACTTTGTTCTTACAATTCGCCGTTTTACGGTTCTTAAACATTATTAACCAACACCGCCAGCTGTTTGAAGTATAGAGTACCCTTATGCTCTAACACTAATAATTCAACATGCATTATTTCCAAGAAGTGTTTGTATAGGTAATAGCATAGTTTCGAGTGCAATTTGGATATAATTATAACATGCACGAGTGAGTTTTTCAAAGACCTCACAATAGCACAAGGCCGAAGGACGAGTGCTATTTGAGGTCTTTGAAAAACTCACGGGTGCATGTTTATCTAAATTTCACGAGAAACCATGATATTACTTATCAATAATTTACCTAAAAATGTTCGAGACAATTGTAGTTTTAAGAGGCAGTCTCTGTAAGAGCCTCATGACCTCTTTGGATCAACAAATAGATTTCTCTCAAACTTTGTAGTTGAGATTGCCTTTATAAGGGTTGTTTCAAAATGCATTTTGTTTTCAGTCTAATTGCATTTTGGCAAAGTTCCAGGGGGGTCAAGTTGAGGGAAAAAATTACGATTTTTGCTGTTTCTCAATAGTGGATTTTTGCTGATTTTTAAACCTCTGTACATCAAACAAAAATAATCATAAAACTAAATCTTTCCAGACAATAGTAGCTTTATATGTCTTAAGTAACAAGGTATCTATAAATTTTTCAAATTTGTTTTCTAAATATAGAAATGACATCATTCATGATAGACTAAAATAGAAATTTCCAAGTTCCTTAAAAATGGGTGAAATAAAACCCCTAAAATTCAAAAGTTAGACTTGCTATGAATGTAATATTATTTGTATGGTGAGATTAAAGGTTGGTCTTACATAATATAAAATAAAATATTGCGGCCTGTAAATTTTGGAGGTACTGCCGGCCAACAAAACATCAACATTTTCGACTTTCGGCAGTTTGGAGTAAATAAGAACGTTCATGTTTACTGTAAACTCTGCTTTGAAAGAGCAAAATTTTACATATTATTGGACCTAGAACAGTGATGAACATTCGTTTGACCTTTACTGTTGTCTAAAGTCTTTTAGGGAAAAGCACTGACACGGGCATTTCCGTTATTTATGGACGTAATGGACCGTATTGTATAAATAATAAACATTTTCTAGCTGAATATAATCAAGACAAGTTATACATTTGCATCATGTAAAGACGTCCGTTAGTCAACAAATTATCAAACATCGATTTATTTTGAAGATTTATTTAAAAATTCAAGAGAAAACCTACCCCAATATATTTATATTGATACAAAGTATGCCTCGATCGACAGCCTTGTCATTTAATGACCCGAATGGTCAGTTGACTTATTATTTGACGTTCGTTAGCTGCCATTATTCTTTAGTGTTAATCACTTTCGATATCTTAATGATTATTGTAGACACAGTCTTGTATATAAATCTTGATTCTTCGTCCGAACAGGCAATGTTAGTCAATTCCTCCATCAGTCCATCGTTTATATAACTCGATTTTGTTGTT
Organism: Paramuricea clavata; assembly: GCA_902702795.2. Taxonomy (NCBI): domain Eukaryota; kingdom Metazoa; phylum Cnidaria; class Anthozoa; order Malacalcyonacea; family Plexauridae; genus Paramuricea; species Paramuricea clavata. Next base: position 35,680 of record CACRXK020002649.1, read on the forward strand.
GTTATGGCGGAGGCCGCTGACCAGCCAAATAATTCGACTGTCAAACGTACAGGGCGGGTTTGTGCACGATAGAGATATTTACAACCTTGGAAAATTTTGCTTCCATCAAACAAATATCATGATAAACCTGTATCCTCCCGCACAATAGTAGCTTGGTATGTCCTAAGTATCAAGGAATCTATAATTTTTTAAAATATATTTTCTAAATATAGAAATGTTTCTATATTTAGAAAAATTACATTTAGTCTGTTTCATTCGTGACAGACTAAAATAGAGATTTTCATTAAAATAGAGATTACATTTTTAAGGATTGGAACAATTTACCCAATTCTATTTGAGAAAACGATTTCCTTATAACTTTTAAACATATCAAGAACTTTGGATTATAGTAGTGACTTATTTTACTTTTTACATCGTAATTTCCTAGTACATATACTTCAGAAAGATATATTATAACGTATTACTATTAGCTATATTGTAATTTATTTGCAGAACCTCCCTGAAAACCACGTATGTGATGGAAGCTGTTAAAATATTACTTTAATAACAATAATAAAAAAGTTTTGCATATATATATATGTACTTCTAATTCGCTGCAGATTTCTTTCAGCATTTTGACATTGAATTTTTTCAATTCGTTACGTTAGCGTAATTCACAAGTTACTTATATATTAACGCAACACGCAAGCAAGTTTATATGAAAGCAAGTTAATATCAAAACCGTAAAATTATACAAAATTTAGATATATTTTTTTATTTCAGCTGCATGTGTTTTCACAAAAATTAAAAAGTCAAAAATCACCTGTGGAAATAGTCTCGCGGTAAATTTTCGGTGTGAAAGCAAACAATTCTCGACATGTTGCACGTGTTTTGACGGCCGAATTATTTAGCCGGTCAGCGGCTTCCGCCATAACAATAACAAAATGAGTAAAATTAAACGATGGAGGAATTGACTAGCATTGCCTGTTGACGAAGAATCACGATTTATATACGAGACTGTGTCTACAATAATCATTAAGATATCGAAAGTGATTAACACTAAAGAATAATGGAAGCTAACGAACGTCAAATAATAAGTCAACTGACAATCGGGGTCATTGAACGACAAGGCTATGATCGAGGCATACTTTGTATCAATTATATTGGGGTAGGTTTTCTCTTGACTTTCTAAATAAATCTTCAATATAAATCGATGTTTGATAATTTGTTTACTAACGGACGTCTTTACATGATGCAAATGTATAACTTGTCTTGATTATATTCAGCTAGAAAATGTTTATTATTTATACAATACGGTCCATTACGTCCATAAATAGCGGAAATGCCTGTGTCAGTGCTTTTCCCTAAAAGACTTTAGACAACAGTTAAGGTCAAACGAATGTTCATCACTGTTCTAGGTCCAATAATATGTAAAATTTTGCTCTTTCAAAGCAGAGTTTACAGTAAACATGAACGTTCTTATTTGCTCCAAACTGCCGAAAGTCGAAAATGTTGATGTTTTGTTGGCCTGTAGTACCTCCAAAATTTACAGGCCGCAATATTTCATTTTATATCATGTAAGACCAACCTTTAATCTCACCATACAAATAATATTACATTCATAGCAAGTCTAACTTTTGAATTTTAGGGTTTTTATTTCACCCATTTTTAAGGAACTTGAAAATTTCTATTTTAGTCTATCATGAATGATGTCATTTCTATATTTAGAAAACAAATTTGAAAAATTTATAGACACCTTGTTACTTAAGACATATAAAGCTACTATTGTCTGGAAAGATTTAGTTTCATAATTATTTTTGTTTGATGTACAGAGGTTTAAAAATCAGCAAAAATCCACTATTGAGAACAGCAAAAACCATAATTTTAGCCCTCAACTTGACCCCCCTGGAACTTTGCCAAAATGCAATTAGACTGAAAACAAAATGCATTTTGAAACAACCCTTATAAAGGCAATCTCAACTACAAAGTTTGAGAGAAATCTATTTGTTGATCCAAAGAGGTCATGAGGTTCTTACAGAGACTGCCTCTTAAATATTCCATTTATGCAAGGAATGCCATTAGCGCCTGCGTGTGCCTGCGGTGCAGACGCGCGCTTCGTATTTCATGAAATACGCAGGCTAGGAATGCCAAGGATGCATGTTTTCGTTGAAGAACTTCCTGATAACTTTGATCATGGAAGAAGACGTGCCCCAGCCAAAATATTTGAGCGTAATATGGCTTCTTCTTGGCCTCATTATTTGTATTGGAAATGTTTTTACCAGCTTTATACTGTGGCTATCAAAAGTTAGTCGTGAAAAGTCAGAACCTGGTCGAAAAATTCATGGACTATGGAATCTTATTTGTATGAATCTCGCTTTCTCTTTGGTCGGGTTGAGTTTGCTTGTAAATATGACGACGCTTTTGGCAAGAAATAATGAACTCTCCGATGGATTATGTGACTTCTTTGGTTTTCTGTATACATTCGGTTTTAATTTTGCTGTAGTTGGAATTCTTGTTGGGCTGCTGGACAAAATATACAATTTACACAAGCCATTTAATTATCATAGTTACGTTAGAGGTGAAAGCAATGTTCCTATAATTATTTTTGTGTGCTGTACATTATACGGCATGTTTATGGCAATTATACCCTTGACGAGACTTGGTAGTTACTACCAATCAAAATATGCAATTTGTTTAATACAGTGGCACAAAGAGGCAGCGACTCGAGTGACTGTGTTTTTGAACCTTATTCTATTTTTGGTAACTGCTGCGCTTATCATCATATATCTATGGTTAATGCGGAAAGTTTACGAAAATAGAAGGCAGATGAGGGTGTCGTTCAATCGACGTAAAGAGACGATGGTTTTTGAGTTGGTTGTTTCTAGTTCGTTTGTAACTTGTTGGTGCCCATATATGGTAAGTGTCAGGTTCAACATGATGCTGGGTTTCAATTAGTATTACATGGTAGCAAATGGTGGTGAACTTCAGAATTGTTGACACTTATGCATGGAAATGTGTATGTGCCACTGAATACAAGAATTATATAACAAAATTAATTTTAACATTTTCTTACTCTGATAACTGCTGGTTCACAACTAGATGCTGCATGATAATACTTCCTGAAACTCACATATTGATTGGGTAAAGCTCATACACCTAAGTCCTAACACTCGCCTTAATTAAGGTTACACTGTGATCTTTACTGAACACCTTTGCAGGAGTGTTAATTTTGCCTGAACTTTTTTTTATTGGTTTGAAAGCATTGGACTAGTTCTATACTATCTGACCATGCAAGCTTGAGTTATTTAATAAAATACATTTTGCTGCAATAAAAAAACATTGAAAACGTAATATTGAAATTCAATTTTCTCCCGAAGAATTTTGCAGCAAGGATATATCTAAAGATGTAAGTTTCAAATCTGTGTTAGGCTTTTTTCTAATTTTGGATATTTTAATAAAGGGATGAGCAATTCACTCAAACAATTCAGAAATATATTGCAGTCATTAAAAAAAATCGCCATATCAGCGGAATGACGAAATAAACAAAAATTGCCAAACACAATTTTTGAGAACAACTATTTTACTGTATAAAAATGATATTTTTATAAACATCTTAAAACCAGCAGGAAAACAACTCAACAGCATAATTAAAGGTACCACTATTTAAAATTTTCTTGAATAATTCTTACATTATTTTATTGTACTTATTAAGCTTGTCAATTTTACAACTTTACCATATTTTGCATGCACTGCATGGCGAACATTTGGTGAAAATTTGATGAAAATCGGATTGATATTGAGTGCGCAGTAGCGATTTTCCGCAAAACGCCAAAAAGGGTGTCCTGTCACCTTAAAACATGTCTGCATACACATTTGGTCTAGTGATGCATCAATATCCATAACATATTATAATATTTGCCTGATTTGGTCAAATGTACAGTGTTCTGACTTTTAACACTCTAACCAGTCAGCTAGAATTCATCCTGGGATCACATGACTTGATAAATTTAGTTTGAAAACATGGTGGCTGTGGGAAACATTTTTTTGGGATGAATTTATGGCTTTACTCGAATTCACAATCAGATGGCTGACAGTTATGTATGTCATAGGTAAATCAATTAAAATGCATCATGCGCACCTTGCGGCTCTGTGCCTTTAAGGACTGTGATTAGGATTTAATGGAGTGACATTTTGTTTGTTTAGATTGCAATGTTTGTTTCAAATATTTCCTCAGACAAACATCCAGAAGAAGCAGGGATTGCTGTGTTGTTTGGTGTGATATTGGTACCTTTTTTGGTATCCCCCATGGTCACAGATGTCCTTCATGGTCACTACCAAGAAG